>JASCZW010007226.1:0-99661 GCA_034211315.2 Aedes japonicus
CCCAAACAGTATCGTCGTGCAGACACCTGTCGAACGGTGGGTTCGGTTCGTACTATTGTCTAAGGTCACGGCTGTACTGTTGTCTAAGGTCTCTGCTTTTACTCTTCTTTTTACTTCCCTCTCGATACGAAGCGTGGATTCATATCACGCCCGACTACCGACACGAATCCGTACTACGATGTTTGGCAGTTGTATCCCAGATATCTTCATAAAACGATCAGACGCACGATGAACACTAGGAAGCGCAACGTTTCTTCGCTATTCCTCCTTCGTCCGGATAGCTCAACAAACTTTCTGCTTGTAAAACCAGAGGTCGAACGAAAGGGTATCGGCATCAACTTATAACAGCTAGAATCGAGTTGGTGGCGTACACTCCAGAGACAAACCGGTCCATGGGGTTGTACACGAGTGCCGCAGTCTGTATTATGGAGATTTTCGATCTAATGACGAGTCCAATACCGTAGAGAAAGCACGACGCGATGATTGCTGATTCGATCCGCAGTAATGAGTCACATTGACCTCGCGGAATTTTTGCCTCAAGAATTTTCATTAGGAAGGTCCATTAATTATGTCACGTGGAAAAACATGACGATCCATACAAAAAATTTGAAGGTCCATACATAAAACGTGACAAGGGGAGGGGGGTTAATAAAAAGTCACTTTTTGCGTGACGTAATTAATGGACGTTCCCCTATCCGCAGTCTTGAATTGCACGTAGTCTTCACAAGATAACAGTGTTGATTGAATGTTTACGGCCGGTCCAGCCTAATACCGATAATCTTTAGTAACGTGGTTGGGGTGGTTAGGATCATCCTGAGGAACTTGTTCTATAAATGCTGATGCTTCAAGTGATGTGTTTTTGCGCAACTTTCCCAGACTGGCATGCCGTATTCGATGACCGGAAGTACGATTTGCTAGTAGACAGCAAGCATGATCTTCAGGGACAATGTAGAGCTTCGGTTGATCAATGGGTACAGTAGCTTCCATAGAACGTTACACTTTGTGAGAGGTTTGTCAGCCTACTTCCTGAAAAACAGCTTGCTGTCTAGGGAAACGCCAAGATAGACATCTGAATTGGCACATTCCATAGTAGTATTGTCTAGGCTAATGTTACAATTATCAGTCGTAACGAATCTGGCAGATTAGGAGTATGGGAAGAGAATTTCCTGGATTTTCACTGCAGTTGATACAGATCTTCAATTCGGTGAAGTATGCTGTCAGAATATTTTGGCTTCGCTGTAGCTTCGCGGTTAGCGCTCTTCTTACCCAACTATCGTGGACGACTGTGGTATCATCGGCAAACAACGACAGTGCTCCATTTTCGAGAAGCGGGATATACTAAATCCGAGGTGAAAAGGCTAAACAGAAAGAACCTAGTATACTTCCTGCGACACACCGGTGAAGATCTCTTGTGCATTGGAAATTGCACCGTGCAGCGAAACACGGAATATCCTGTCCGACAGATAGTTTTTAATTATCTTATCCAGGAACATGGAAGGAATGTATTGTTGTAGTTTGAACACCAGGCCATCATGCCACACGTTTAGATAATCCTGAGGGAAGGCTTGACTTGTATGTTGTTCGCAAGTTAGCTAACGACAGCTTTCGCGGACTGTCGATATTTTGTCCGAGATTTTCTAAGCACGGCAAAATTTTGACCTATCTCAGCAGCCTTCTGCAAGAGTTATCAAGCGACTCTTTGAGATATTGCTGCCTAGTTGAATCAACGATGGAATGGGTCTTGGCGTAGTTTTTAAACTTTTAGTCAACCTCTAAAATGGCTTTGCTCAATCCAGGAGAGCGCAGATCTGTCTACATAATCATTATTTCTTGGGTCCACCATTCTGATCTTGATAGTTTTAGTCATTCGCATACAGTGACTTTTTAAGGAAGACAGACCTTCTCTAGTATTGCCTTCGGGTGGCGTTTCGCAAGTGGATCAAGTCCTTAGTGGATCTATCAATAGGTACAGAGCTTCTCACCTGATCTATCGTTGGGATATGTTGCTACCGGGCCTGGGGACTCACCAGTCTCTGCAAATGCCGATCGATGTCATTACACGAGGTGTACATCGAAATCGACGCAGTCGTCAACGTGCTGTCGGAACCTCTCCATCTGGCGCGATGATAGTTCCACATGGTGTTCCGGAGCCGGTGGACCGAAGAGCCAATTTTGACCACAACTGGCTAGTGGTCAAGTTGGTTTCAGCCACGAACGGCTGGGCGGTGTTGTTCCCCTTGTTGGTGAGGAAGATTTCGATCATTGATTCCTGTCCTTCTTGTTAAGGAAATCGTGGACCTCAATCACTTCGTTCCACAAGCATTCCAATTAAGGATGCTGATAGTGCATTTACGGTCCATACTTGAATAGGAACGTCATCGTCACGGATGTAGTGGGTTTGAGCTGTTCTTTCTTCGAGCAGCAGTAACTTAGTTTACAGTACAGCCCTTAGACAAACTCCACCATTTGTTCTGAGTCAAAGAGCTGTTCTGTGGTTGCGTGGAGGTACTACAACCCGGATTGCCATCCTGAAGGCGATGTAGGAGTGGTGGTGGCTGCAGAGAATCGTTGCATAACGGAGGCTGACGGGTGGTTGAAATGGCGGTGGTTTGATTGGCACGGTACTTGATACCGGAGTGTTGAAAAGTGCTCCTCGTTCATTGGAGGTGGTGGAATTGCTGGACGCCTGCTTTTGAATTTCCGGAATTTTCGCACGTTTAGAGCAGGCTTGATTGCTGCCCTCGTGATTAGCGCCACAGTCAGTGAGGCATCTTAGTCCATCAGGGCACAATCCTTGGTGGGACAGGGCACAATCCTTAGGACAAATGCCACACCGTGGCTTGATGTGGTAGTTTCGGGATCCGTGGTGAAACGCAATCCGTGGTCGGACAATCCGTTCAGTAGGTGGAGACTGGCGGAGCTGAGCTGCAAGCCACCCGGCGGGTCATGAGGTTGTGAATCAGGGTGGAGCCTCTGGATATGGAGGTTAGATGCGAATTTAATAAGCATCCCCGCACAGGCAGCAGGGGCTGCCTAGGGTGTGGGGAGGGGCTTAGCAGTTGCTGGACTCTGTTGATTTTCTTCCAAAACTTTCACACATCCAAAAGCAGCCCTGTCAAAGCGAGTCACCCCGATATAAGGGTAAAATGCCGGGCCTTCACCAACCTAAACGTCTGTTCTCCATGTCAGGATCGGCTGAACCGACGTCTGTTCGGGGCGGCCGATAATCGCCCTCGTACAAGCGTGGGACTCTAAACAGAGCTGTGCACGATGGTCCTCCGGTGAGACAGTGGGTTAGTGCAGGCCCTTCAAGCCAGCCGTAAAAAACAATAGTAATGGAAGCTTACGACGTAAAAACGGACCGGAACAATCGGACAGACCATGGCAACGAAAAAGGACTAACGATTGGAATCTCGAAACATGGAACTGTAAGTCCCTTTAATTTCTTGGAAAGTACCCGCATTCTTTAAGGTTAAACGTAAGGCAGTTGCCACACTGCATCTCATCGTGCTGAATCAACCGGTAGCGGTTCCACGCGACGATAATATTGGAGAAGGCTCGTGTTTTTATCAAGTCTGCTATTCTGACAGAACCCTTCTCAAGGTGGACCAGAAGAGTAGATCCAAATGATTTCCCTGTTGCAGGCGCCAGATTCGGGAATCTCTTCTTAGCCTTCTATGATCGCCTCCGGAAATGAATTCCTAAACGCCGCGCATAATCACGTTCAGTATTCGTGTAGTATTCGTGCTGGTTCAGTCAAGCACATAGTCTTTGTGATCGTACTGAACAGCATGTAAAGCGGATGAACTTGAATCGCTTTAAATTCGATCCTTAGAGCAACGATGTCCGTTGCCGGGGTGAAGAGTGACGGGACCTTCGCCTTTTTAGCAACTCCTGTTCCGAGAGCGCGGCAAACTGGTTGCTCGCTAATAGCCGGGCGTTGGGGTCGTCGTCGCGGCGCAGCAGCTTAGAGTTACCCATTGCCAACAGGAGGAGCGGTGAGTTATATGCTTTTGAAAGATCGAATGATGCAATTAAGCAGTGTTCGTCGTTGTTTGGCAAACCCTTGTCCTACACCAAGTAGGTCTCGACTCCACAACTAGCTCTGAATGCATTGTGCCTTTTGTCAAGTTGTCCACAAGACTCGGTATGTAATCTTCTGTTTACTATTCGTTCGAACACTTTCGCTAGGCGGTCGATCAAGTATAGACTGTTCCGAAAAATATAAATACACTTTCTTTCTCAAATAAAAATACCATATTGTGATTGTAAATAACAATGATTTCTATACATCGTCATAGGCTTGATTTTTCGTAGGAAAGGCGAGTTCTCTAACTTTTCCCTTTGCACTACTCAAAAGCTTCTGTACAGTGCTTTCTCCTACCGTTTCCACCACTTTTGGCCTATGTTTCTTAAATTTGTTGAACACTATCCGCTGGTTTCGTGTGTTTTCTCATCTTCACCTTCGTCAAAGCTCAGAAAGTTTCGAGAGGCCGAATCTCTGGGCAGTTTTGTGGATTCATCTCCTTTGGTACAAATACGACATTGTTCCTTTTGTACCACTCTTGTGCATATTTAGGTCAAAAGATTGTAGGCTTGTTATGCTGTGTAAATGGCTTTCACTGATCCAGGAACATCCTTTCTCTTCGGCGAGGTTTAAAACTGTGGTCCCGGCAGAGTTTTATAATCTAGTTTTATGTAGGTTTCATCATCCAAGATAACACGGCCCGATGTTTTGGTCAGCAGTTTGTCGTACAGCTGTCGAGCCCTCGGTTTCACAGATTCGGTCTGTTTGGTGCTTCGTTTTGGCTACTTCTGCTTCCAAGGAGTCTGCAGGCCCATTCTCTATTTGGCACGCATAACATTAGTCGCCGAAGTACTTTTTTTCGCCACATCTCGGACTGATGCTGAAGGATGACGCTTGAAATAGTCCCTTACCCATCTGTCGATTGTGGGGCCAGCGGGACCGGGTTGTCCACCCCTTGTCTCGGGGAATCTACGGAAAAGCCCTTGTTGATACTTTCACAATGCGGTTTGAACTGCTCTGACGCCCACACCTTCTGTCTTGGCCAGCTTTCTGATCGAAAGACAACTGACGGTGCATCGTTCATGCACAATCCGTTTTCTTTGCTCTGGAAGAAAGACCACGCATTTTCAAAGTTTCGTGCGAAAAATTGAAAAAAAAAATGACAACATCAATTTAATTTGGATGTAAACAACAGGACGCATCCAAAAGTTGGTTGAATACTGCACGCATTTTGAATTGACAGTTAATCTTTGGTGTATTTATAGTTATCGGAATAGTCTATAAGCATAAATTTGAGTGAAGTGGATTTTCTTAAGCAACAAAAACATCTTTTATTCAGTCACACTTTTAATGTCAATACAGTAAAAACAATAGCTCAATTCAGTGGAACTGCAAGAAATGGATGTTTTCTTGACATCCAAGGATTAAGCCAGCTGAACAATCATTGAATTTTGACAAGGATGGAAAACTAACGCGACAAACTCATGTTTTCAAGATTATTTCGAGAGTGCCAAAAAGCATCACTTAGGGCATGCTCAACGGTGGTCCAAATCGTGGATTGGATTTATTTTTTTAGACCAAGCGCAACAACGTCGCCGCACCGGTGATGAAAATTTAGTTTTATACTGGATCTATTTTGCATCATTTCAATTCTGGTATATGTTTTGATCTATTCTTGCAGCAATTTGGAACACGAAAAATATCGTTCCAAAATACTACTACACGCTACCTATAAATACCAATTAATGTGTAAATATTCAGCTTTTAAGCCAAAAAGTGGCCGTGTGGCACAATATCCTCACCTACTTATTTATGAAAATAATCAGAAAAAAAAAATCCTCCTTAGAAAATCCCCAATGTCTTCTGAATAAAGTACATTTACCTTGAGGTACGTTCAATCTTCACCCATGAAAATTGTTTATGGACCTCCTAGGAATAGTTTGAGAAGTAAAATTCCTCAGCAGGGCACAAAGTTCTCACGAACCTACGTATTTATGAAAATAATCAGAAAAAAAAATTGTCATAGAAAATGAACCATGTCTTCCAAATAACCTACGTTCAACCTTTACCTGTACAGATTGTCTCTTTATGATAAAAAAACATGCTTAAAAATGATGCTCATCATGCTTGCTTGTTATCTATATTCAGGGGTATACACAATGCTTAGCGTGAAGTAACCATTCAAGGGTGTTTCCTTAAACGTATAATTTAAAATTCATTTTTGACTATAAAGCAGCGTAGAATGTTCTTAAGTAGTATGTTTTACAGGTCATTTTGGGCTAGAGTTTTCTGAGAAATTTGAATCCGAGGTCAGATTTCACATATAATATATTTAAAAAAGTTTTATATAAGTAAGCATGGAAATTTTTGAGGTACGTTTAAACCGAACACTTGTTATTCCGAAACCAAAAGCAATCACATGATATTTATTGGTCTTTTTTTTATACTCGCTCTCACAAAAGTGTATAAACATATCGAATGATTCATCATCTTCCTCATAGTTTACAGCTTATCGATGACAATTCTAATGCCTGTCGGAAGGGCTAACTTCTCAACTTACACTGAGCTAAAAACGTGTATAACACCAATGATATCTTGGAGATAGATTCAAGTTATATTTCTCCGAGGAAAAGTTCGAGGAAACGTTCTCGGAATTGTTTTTAAATATGCATCATATTATTCAATTGCATATTCTACAACCTTAAGATAATCCTTTGCACTTCTCGGCAGTTACGTTAATTGTTCAGAACTTGTATAAACTGAACGAACTCCTTAAACATAATTTTCTGAATTACTATGAAGTTCAGAATATCTTTGAAGCCTGGATGAAAATATAATGAATTTGACAGAAGTTGATTAAGCTTCTCGGAAGTTAAATAAACTTAATAGAAATTCAAGATAAAGAGCGAACACGAAATTATTGCGACACATTCAACAGGGCATAACTTTTTTACCATTGGGTAAAAATCAACCACATTTCGCACACTTTCTCATTGATGTGTATTGTTACATGCTGTCAAACTCGAAGTCGTGTTTTTCGATTCAACGAAAATGGAGGTGAACCAGCGCGAGTCGAGAGAACAAATTCTTTCCAAACACCTGGAATTTCCTGACCTGTCGCACCGGCAGTTGGGAAAAATGTTGAACATTCACCATTCAACCGTCTCCAGAGTGTTGAAGCGGTTCCAGGGGCGGTTGACGTTGGACCACGGCAAAGTAGCTGGAAGCAAACCGGGACCGGAGAACAAAAAGACCGAGGGAAAGGTGAAGTGGATGATTAAAGCAAATCCTAACGTCTCAAGCCGTGATTTGGCTAAAAAGATCAGCATGTCGCAGAGCTACGTCCAGAATGCAAAGAAGAGAGCTGGACTACATACATACAAGGTACAGAACTTCCCAAACCGCGATGAGCGGCCACAATCGACGGCTAAAACTCGGGCACGGAAGCTCTACGAGAAGATGCTGACAAAATATGGCTGCTGTGTGATGAACGACGAAACGTATATAAAAGCCGATTTTAAGCAAATTCCGGGTTGGAGTTTTTCACCGGCAAGAGCAAGTTCTATGTGGACGACAAATTTAAGAAGAAGAAAATGTCGAAGTTCGCCTCCAAATATCTCATTTGGCAGGCCATCTGCTCTTGCGGACTGAGGAATGAGCCTTTCGTGACAAAGGGCACAATAAATGGCGAGATCTACAAATCTGAGTGCCTCGAGAAGCACCTTTTGCCGTTCTTGCAGCAGCACGATGAAGCTCCGCTATGTTGGCCAGATTTGGCATCATGCCACTATTCTAAAAGTGTCATAGAGTGGTATGAGGCCAATTCTGTCCAATTTGTTCCAAAGCGACATGAATCCTCCAAACTGTCCGGAGCTGCGCCCGGTGGAGCAGTACTGGGCAATGATGAAGCGCGAACTTCGGAAGAGCAAGAAGATAGTCAAAGACGAGAAGGACATGTTAAGAAAATGAAAAAAAAAACTGAGAAACTGGTACCGGATGACACTGTAAAGACTTTGATGGAGGGCATCAAGCGAAAAATGCGTTCAATTTTACACTCAAGGCTCCATCGATTAACTTTTCTTTTGATTTTTGAAGTGAATATATGTATAAAACTACCCTAAAATTTTGGTTTGATTCTAAACGTTATAAGAAAATTGGCATGACATTTTCGGTGTCGCAATAATTTCGTGTTCGCCCTTTAGTCATGAAATTTGCTTGCTCTCTTTGAGAAAAAAAGTGGTGAAGCTTCAGAGAAGTCCATTGATTTGCTGGAAATTACCGGAACTTTGAGAAGCAGATTTAGCTTTCAGGAGTTATTTGGAGTTCCAGTTGATACATCTTCCACAATAGAAAGCAGAATATCACTAATATTTTAATAATTCACGAGCAATTGAAAAAAAAATTGGGAAGTTGGACGATTTGCAAAACTTTTGATAAGTTGATGGAATTTCTGTGAAATAAAGAACATATCCGAGATGTTATTATACTTTCAGTCAAACGAAAAAGCAAGTATTTCTCGTCGTCTGCGAACAACGTACTATAGGCAGCAAAAATTATTTGGTCAAACCAATCCATGGCAAAAAGTTGCGTAAAATCTGTGGTCTCTGAAAAAAAATTCTTATCTCTGATGTTGAATCAGTGGCAGTATGACAGTTGTTGGCGGGTTTAACAACAAAATTACTACGCCGGTGCGGGGAACGCAAAGTTGGTCTATTTTAGCTGGTTCTGTTCAAGTTTTGCTGATGCAAATCAAGCAGACAGTTGTTTCAAAAATAGACCACCGCTGAAGGTGCCCTTATATCAAGTTCAAATTTAAACTGCCCAGCAAACAAGTTCACAGATTTGGATCATAATTGATTCCGAAAAGTATTTGGCCTTCGGCAGTCCCACTGTGCGGCTCCGCCAAGCTTGACAAACACCATAAATTCCGTGATCATTCCAAATAGAAAAATTGCTCCTAATCCCTGCGTGTGACAGAAACGGTTCGGTCATTTTATTTCGAATTTACATTTACACAGACTCCTGATTTATACGCTCTTTCCATGTTTTCCCAAGTCCGGATTTGTGTGTACCGAGAAAAGCTCATCCTTCTGTCGCTGCCATGCCAGTTAGTGTATTTAAGCAGTGTTTACAGAGCCATAAACAAGACCAAAAATAACGGCCTTCCACTTTGCATATAAATCGTTTCCCACCAAAGCCTCGCCCTCGCCCTACTCCGGTCATAAAGCCAGCCCAAGGATGAGCTTGCCCTCCTTGCTGTGGGAATGCGTATGGGGCTGGAAGTTATGTGTTCATGAGTGTGATGCGTGTGTGTGAGAGCATTTTGCCGAGAATCGAAGATCCTCACGGGCGAGACACAGCCGGATCACAGCCGGTGTTTTCGACTAAGCCAACGTGCATCGGAATGTGGAATATCCGGCTTTAGGAGTTGCCGTGGCTAACCTTTCTCTTCACATGATTGACGCAAAAGGGGAAAACTCGAACTTCGGAACGCACGACCATCTTCAGTCGGTCGGCCATAATCGATTGGGCTCTTTCCAGTCATAAAATCCCTAATAATCCGGATCTGTCGGAAAGTATTGCGAAAGGATTTCCTTCTGGACGCGACTGTTATGCTGTCCATTTCTATCGGCCGGTGGTTTCGGATTTTCTTCTGGAACAAGAGTAGTTGGACGTCGAATTTCGAGGTAAGCCATACAAGGACGACTAACACGTTTTCTGGTGATTCGAAATGTATTGTTGTGATGACAGAAGTCAGAAAACGGAAAAGGCGAGTTGGATGCAATGAAAATTAATGTCATAGTTCTCATGTGAGCTTGTTTTGCAATTCTCCACCTGCACCCGGACGACGTTCGCCGAATATGTGCGAAGAAAAACGTTAAACTGTGCGCGAATTTTCCCTCCGCCATTTGGGCGATAAAAACGGGCCAACAATAGCGAAAGATGAAAAACTTGTTCATATGAAAGTGAAACGGATGGAGAACATTGGATGGAGAAAAAATTTCAACTCCGAGGACAACGGGTGCTTCTCGCATCGTGGAGGAAATTTAATTTTCATAATGGAAAAATGGAAAACAGTTGTACGTTCTCTTTTTGCCTTCTTGTTCGGCTTTTTATCTTCTGCACAGCTCAGCTGTAAACTTTTAACTACTTTCTAAACATAAAGTTGCACAGGAAAGTGACTTGTCAGTAGTAGTTTTTTCTCCTCTTGTTCTCTCTTTTCGCGGCCTCTTCCGCGAGAATGCCAAGTGGACAATGGCTTGTCACTTTTGCACACTGGTTTACGTACTACTGGGGAAGGTGTAACGGGGCCGAATACGGGTTCATCAAGAGTGACAAAAAAATGCATGTCAATTAGGAAAGTCGTTGGTGTTGCGAGCGGATTTGACTTATTATGGACTTTGTGACTGCTCTTTGAATGGTAAAGGAATGAATTTGAAACAGTTTTCACAAGTTTTTCTTACTCCTGTATTTCGAATGAGTTCTTGAGTGTTTACTAATAATATCAGACATGCGCGAATTCAATCGAGGGTGCTTTAAGGTCTGGAAAATTCCAACCATTCTCGGCTATGTTTTCAAGAAGATGTATCATCGTTGAACACTATTATGATTATGAATGACTATTCTCAGCCACTTAGAACATGCCGAGTCTCGGCTTTCTAAAACCGAGATCCGCACAGCCGAGATTGTACAGACTGAAAATTTAACATAGAGCAAATTACAAGGAACAACTTAACATAACACCCAGAAGACCTGTATGGAGATTTTCGTATTGCAAAAAGTTCCAATTGGCTGGATCGGGTATCGAACCCTCACTTTATAGCAATCACTTGAACGACGGATGACGCCGCTAACCGCCTGCTGTGATGTGCTGCAACTAAGAGCTGATATGTAAGGAGTGTACCGAATATAAGCTATCCACATACATTTGCGTTGTACGCATGTATTTGTGATGGTTTTTATGCTCTGAACACTGCATGCTGTGCGTTTGACTGTCAGCTTTCTTTGTTTACTTGTTTGTGCGGTTCAAATTCTGCGTTTTCAAAATGTCGCGTATTGAAAAGGAAGTGAAAATTAAGGTTCTGGACACATGGCTAAGTGAGAAGGGTATTACTATGCGAAAATTGGCGAAGCGGTTTGGAATTCATCATGCGAGTGTTAAAACGATCATTAACAAGTTTGGGGAACACTATTCTTTGGATGAGCTACCAGGAAGAGGCAGAAAACCCGGTTCCTCCAACCCGAAACTGGAGCAGAAAGTGGTATCTCTAATCATGAAGAACAAATCAATGTCAATACGTGATTTGGCCAAAAAGCAGGAACGAGTGTCGGAATGATCCAGCGTATCAAGAGGCGAAACCACCTGAAGACCTACAAGAAGCAGAAAATCTCGAAACAAAGTGCAGAACAGAAGAAGCGAGCAGCAACAAGGGCCCGGAAATTGTATTCGCGTCTTTTGCAGCGTCCGGATGCATGCGTTTTGATGGACGGTGAGACCTGTGTAAAGGAGGACTCAAAAACCCTTCCAGGTCCACAATACTTTACTGCCGTCGTTGGGGAGGATGTGAGCGATGCGGACAGGTCGATTCAAGTGGAGAAGTTCGGTCGAAAGGTACTGGTATGGCAAGCAATATGTTCCTGTGGTTTGAAGTCAACCATTTTTTACACTACCGGAACTATAAATGCGGAAATCTATCGATCTGAGTGTCTCCAGAAGAGATTGTTGCCTTTATATAAGAAGCATAGTACACCTCCACTGTTTTGGCCGGATTTAGCGTCGGCTCACTATGCCAAAACCACTCTCAATTGGCTTGCGGAAAAGGGTATAGATTTCGTTGAGAAAAATATCAATCCACCAAATTGCCCTCAGCTTCGACCCATCGAACGTTACTGGGCAATCGTGAAGAGGGTCTTCAAGAAGACTGGTAAGGCAGCTGGGAACATGCAGGAGTTCAAAAAAATTTGGGCTCAAGCGTCCAAAAAATGCGATGCAACACTTGTCCGGAACTTGATGAAGAGCATTCGATCCAAAGTTCGTAAATTCGTGAAGGAATAACTTAAATTTCATCCGGTCTTCATTATGTTCAAGTTTAACCTCGTACAATAAAGGATCAATTTTTTGTATGAATAAAATATCGGTTTTCAACATAACTTGAAAGAAAGTTTGTGGATAGCTTATTTTCGATACACTCCTTATTGCTGACAGCTGCTTGCCTACTACTTTGTTTATATATTCATTCTTTGTCTTTAATACTAATATACATTATAAGTGTTTCAGCCCATTGGGCTCTTCTGCTTTGTTTAGGCATTTTATGAGTTTGGTATGTTTAGTGTGTTTAAATTTTACATTAATTTTTCATATCAGCCCATGGGGCATTGTTAGTTTTAAAATTTGATAACCTACCTAATCTACAACTACAACTACAATTTAGAAATCCTAGGGGTGGGGAACCAGATTCCGGGTGATCTGGTGATCCGATGTCAGGCAGCGTGCCCTGTATCGATTGATAGACTCACTAAAGCGATCGTCGAGCATTTTTATCTCTGCCAGACGGTGGACCTCAGATGTTCTTGTCCTCGGAGGAGTGTTCAGGATCATCCTAAGGAACTTATTTTGAACACGCTTCAAGTGATGTGTTTTTGTGCAACTCTCCCAGATTGGCATGGCGTACTCGATGACTGGAAGTATAATTTGCTGGTAGACAGCAAGCTTGTTTTTCAGGGATAATGTAGACCTTCTGTTGATCAATGGGTACAGTAGCTTCAACAGAACGTTACACTTTGTGACAGTTTAGTCAACATGCTCCCTAAAAATAAGCTTGGTGTCTATTGTAACGCCAAGATAGACAGCTGATTTGGCCCATTCCACCGTTGTGTTGTTTAGGCTTATTTGTCAATTCTCAGGCGGAACAAGTCTGGGAAAATTGGGAAGAAGAGGACCTGGGTCTTTGCCGCGTTGATACAGACCTTCCATTCGGTGAAGTATGCTGACAGAACATTCAGGCTTCGCTGCGGTTTCGATGTGAGCGTTCTTGTTCCATTTTCAGGGAGCGGGGGTATGTCCGAGGTGCATAGGTTGAACAGAAGTGGACCTAGTATACTTCCCTGCGGAACACCGGCGGGGATCTCCTGTGCGTCAGAGACTGCACCCTGCAGCGAAACACGGAATATCCTGTCCGACAGATAATTTTTAATTAGGAAGATCGTAACTTTTAAGCTTATACACCAAGCCATCGTGTCACACGTAATCGAAGGCCTTCTCGATGCCGAGAAGTGCCATGACAGATGATTTCGCAACAGACTTGTTGCGCTTGAGGATGTTGGTTATTTGGTTAAGTAGGTGCACTGTTGAGCGACCACGTCGGAATCCGAACTGCTCGTCGAGCAAGATGTTAAGCTCGTCGGCGGACGAGAGCAGCCGACGGTGGCTGGATTTCTCAAACAATGTTGATACTCCTGAGAGAAGGCTGATGGACCTATAGCGCTTGGAACATGATCTTTCCCAGGCTTCTGGAAGGGGATGACTTTGACTGACCTCCAACACGAGGAGAAGAAGCCAAGTCAGAGGCAGTGGTTGAAAACCATCACCAGATGGTTATAGAACTGGGAGCTCTACTGCTTGAGCTCCAAGTTCAAGATGTTATCGAAACCTGGGGCCTTCAAATTCTTTTAGCCTTTGGTATAAGTTTACAATTCGTCAGCTGAGATGTCCAACTCCTCTGTGAATTCGTTGGGGCTTATGTAGATGCAAGAAATAAGCGCGCTAACGGCAGCTTCGTGTAGACTGACGATGTTATGTCCGAGATTGTGGGAGCTGACGAAGTGGTGACTTATATCAGCAGCCTTTTCTGCAGGAATTATCAAGTGATCCTAGAGCCATTGCTGTCAAGTGGGATCAATGGTGGAATGGGCCTTGGCTTAGTTTATAAAATTTTGGCCAACTTCCAGAACGGCATTATACAATCTGGGAGAGAGCGCATCTTGTCGGCAAAATTGTTATTCTTAAGGTTCACCATTTTGGTCTTGTTAATTTTCGTCACTCGGTTACAGTGACTTTTTAGCGTTGGTAAACCAGTTCGCTGGTATTGCCTTCGAATGGCGTTGCGCAATTGAATAAGTTCTTTAGTGGGTCTATCAATGGGTACAGAGTTGCTCACCTGATTAATCACCGGTACATATTGCTCCCGGGCCTGGAAGATCGCTTGCTCGATGCTCAGCAGCTGCCGTTGGATGTCATCAATTGAATCAAAGTGCATGTCGAAGTCGATGTTGTCGGCAACGTGTTGTCGGTATCCCAACTGGCGCGATGGTAGTTTCGTCTGGTGATTCGATGGCGGTTGACCGAGGAGCCAACTTCAGCCACCACCGGATAGTGGTCCGGGCTGAGCTCCTGGTGCACGACCGGCTGGGCGATGTTGTTCCCCACGTCGAATGGACCCCGGGTCTGCTCAACCGGGTGAGAGTATCCGGGCCCAGGACGGTGTAATGGCCCTCTTCCAGGTCTTCCTGCAGTACTATTCCGTTCCAGTTGCGTCGGGTTTCGTGTTTTGCATTTAGGTCACCGGCGATGATAAACTGACCCTGTTTCCGAGTTAACTTGCGAATGTCGTTCCCTAGGACCGTTATGGTTCCGTTGGCGGTGCTGGCTTGCTTGGGACAATAGGCCGCGATGATGGTGATAGGGCCGACGGCAGTTTTGACCTCGACTCCGATGGCTTCGATAGACTGCAGTTGAAAACTCGGAAGCAGATGGTAGTTGGTGTTGTAGCGCAGGGCGATCGCAACTTCTTCTCCATTAGAGCCGCTTCGATCAAGTCGCACAATCCGGTATCCTGGGATGAAAACGGTGAGTTCCGGCTTGAGATGTGTCTCGGTGACGAAAGCGATGTCGATGGCCTTCCTATTTATGAAGTCACCGAGCTCGATTGTTTTGTTCCGGATGGAACAAGCATTCCAATGGGCGATGGTTATGCTACGATTATGGTCAATATTTGAAAATAAATTTCATCGTCACGGATGTAGCGGCTTTGAGCTGTTCCTCCTTCGAGCGGCAGGAACGTAGTTGGCGATAGAGCTCTTGAACGAACTCGACCATTTGCTCCGAGTCGTAGAGCTGCTTCACTGCGGCTCGGCTAGTTGCCCCAGCCTGGAGGTAGCTGGTTCAAGCCGCGGTTGCCGCCAGCCTGGAGCGAGGAGCTGACGAGCGGTTTGCTTGGCGGTGATTTAATGGGATCGGCGGTAGGTTTGGCACTTGGTACCGAAGCGACGGGAAATTCTCCTCATCCATTCGAGGTGGCGGACGGCGTTGCCCAGGCCGGGACTTAGTGGACGCCTGCTTGCGGATCGCCAGAAACTCCGCACGTTTGGGACAGGTTCGATTGCTTATCGCATGGTTATCGCCACAGTTGGCGCACTTTGGAGGGGCACGTTCGTCCATCGGGGCACAATCCTTGGTGGCGTGTGCTCCGGCACACTTGCCACACCGCGGTTTCATGTGGCAGTTTCGAGTTCCGTGACCGAACGCAAGGCAGTTGCCACACTGCGTCACGTCGTGCTGCTTAGAGCGATACCGGTCCCACTCGATGATGATGTTGAAAAGGGCCCGCGTTTTCACCAGGTCCGCCATCGTGATGGAACCCTTCTCAAGGTGGACCAGATAGAGTTGGTCCCGGTAGTTTCCCTGCTGCTTGGCTCAGATGAGGTGGGGACTAGGTGACCACCGACAGCACGGTAGTCAGCCACCGTCGAGCACCTGACTTTTGTGCCATTACTGCACAGCTTGTACAGCGGATGAATTTGACCGAGATTGCTCGGTCCTGAGTGCAGCAATGTCCTTTGACGTGGTGAAGAGCGGGGGACCTTTACCTTCTTTGGCACCTCCTGAACCGGGAGCACGGCGAAGTGATTGCTCGCTAGTAGACGAGCGATAGGATCCACTGGACCGGCGTCGTCATGGAGCAACCGCTTCGAGCAGCCCGGTTGCGGTAAGGATTTGGGAGCAGATGTCACCGTTGGTGGATATTTTCGGCTCATTGCCACGGCAGAAATTTCTCCAAACTTTGTAGCGCTTTTCTTTGCTTTGCCACCACCAGAAGATGAGCAAGCGCAGGTGATAAATCGCGAATTGGACACGCAATCGCGTGAAAGCGGGCGAGGGGGAAAAACGGGGAAAAAACTTTTATTGCGAGATAGCGAAAAACATGTCCGTACGCGTCGCTTGATCGAACTTAACTTAATAGCTAATAGCTTCTCATGTCACTGTGTTGCGTTGGTTTTGTTTGTTCTTACGAAGTGAGCACATTTTTGCACGGCTTACTACAAGTTTATTTCGTTTCACGCTAAGTTGATTACACTCAAATAAAATGATTAAACCCAAAACGAAAGGTAAATAAATACTCCTAGAATCATATAACCGTGTTTCCTAAAAGCACCCCTCCATAAGAATCAACTCTATCCAGGCGTTTAATGTTAAATCAGGAAAAGAAACAGCTTGTGTGTTTGTTGCAGGCAGTGCTGCTATATTTCGACAGTCTAAAACGATTTTCAAAAATGGAAACATTTCCATCACAAGTTTACTTTGTTTTCTTCGCATCGAATCTAGTCAACATCGCTTTTGACATTTTGAAACATGTATCTCTTTCGCTTTGGCAAAAATGAAACTCATAGACAGAGACAGACATTTTCGCCTACTTGAGAAGAAAAACGTCCTTTTTCACCCGCTTGGAGAAGCAAATGAGAATGTGAGAAGCGAGAGACTATTATACGCTCACAGCAGTTTTCGCGAGAAAAGCAACGGCGATTTAGAATTTTCGGAGAACATGAGTAGCTGATAAATCGTTTCTTTTTCGGTGAATCATAGATGCCGATAATTATTTTTCACTTACTTTTTGACACCTGAAAATGCACCCGTCTTTATGCTTGTTTTATTCTGACATTATAATTCTATAATGATGGTCCATGGCGGTACCAGTGTGCACCAACTTGGCCTTATTTTCGGGTTTTGCTCCTCGTTTGCGATCTTAGCATGTTTTCAGTGAAAAATGTGACATGAGAACAAATGTTCGTTGAATTGTGGAGAGAGATATTTTCGCATATGCAAGCGAGAGGACGATGAATTATCGGCGAAAAAGGAGAGATGAAAATGTGAACGGTTCGCTCATCGAAAACCTATTTGAGAGAGCATGGTTTTCACCCAGCTGAGCGATAGTTTCGATCTCTGCTCATAGACTAAGCTAACTCACTACAGTTGCTGTTGCTTTTCTACTTTGATATGTTGACTCTGACATAGTAATCATTTGATACTCATTTCTCTTACTGTCAATTTCATCGCCTTATTCAGTCGATTGTTGGTCACTGACAAAGAGCTTCACAGTGAATGAAAGTGAAAAATGGAGGTTCCTAGTACGTCAACCGGAAAACCTCAGAAGCGTAATGCAGACAAACCCTCGTTGACTGAAATTGCTGCCAAGTTCGCCAAGTTTTGCCATTCCAAAATCAGATAAATCTGGTCAGATGTGCAGCTCACAAGTTGCAGCTTTCGGTACTTGATAAGGTTAATAAATCGGACAAAAACGTGAAAGAAATCACCGAGATCGCCAATCGCTGCCGGAACATCAAGTACAAAATATTTTTCGAATTTCATGGGTCCACATATCCACCTATCTGGAGTCAAACTCGTTGGGCTGGACTTTATAAAATGATTGAGAACTTCAAAAGTCAAGAAAATTTCTTCAAGAAGAATTGGCTGAAGGCTGAAGAATTCCCAGAGTTGGGTAAGCTTATTTGATTGCATTCCTTACCGAAATGTTTGGTGGTTTAGTGCCTAATAATGACACGGAGAACAGGTCCTTCATTCAACAACTGAAGGCGTTGGCTACTGAGCCTCGGCAATCTCACGATTATGATATCTGCCGCCACTAGCGCCGATCTTCAAAACAGCATGATTCAAATGATATTATCAAATTATGGGGGGAAAACGGGTAAAATGGGCAATTTACTGAGGTCAACCCTAAACGAAATCATTACCTCTTGATTCTACGGACATTTTTACATAAGTACAGTGCAAGGGAGAGCAATATTACTATCGCCAATCTTCCGATCCACATGGTATATGAGTTTATGCATATGTGAGGAAAAATCGGGTAAAATGGACCACTTCCTGGCACCCGATTAAAGTAAAATTTGTTTCCTACAGTGTTTCATCTTGTTTTGCAAATTTACAGTTCATTTGGGTTTAATATAGTAGCACCAAGTTTAGTTTTTGGGTAATTATTGTAGTTTGCTTCCAAAAGGAGGGGAGAAATGGGCAAAATGGGACACTTACTGTGGTCAACCCTAAATGAAACCAACACCATTGGATTTCTCGCATTTTTTCTCATAAGATAAGCTATTTTTCAGGACTCCTACCCTGCGCCGTCTAAATATATGGGATTTTGAATCCATTTTTGCCCACTTTTGCACTGGCTTGAGCGTAAAACCACACATCCAGAGCTTTACAGTGTAGCGGTGATGGTCCCTTCAACTCCTTCCACGCAATTCTCGGTTGAGAGAAGCTTCAGCGCTCTTGCTCTTGTTCCTTCTGACCGTCGAGTCTCAGAATAATAAAATCATCTGTATCTCGGTATCGGATTGACGTTTAATACATCAAAACACAGATAATTCTTTGTTTTTAAGGAAAAAATATCAATACAAATCATTTCTCTTCGTTTCTAATAAAAATTTGCACTTTCTTCTTTATTCTTCCCATCCCATTCTTAGCATATTTGTTCAACATTTTGGTCATCTGAGTCGCGTCCCGAGCCGATTTTCCACTTTTCTTAAGCTTCCGCTTCATTATTGCCCAAAATATCTCGATGGGCCGGAACTGCGGGCAGTTGGGTGGATTTTTGTTTTCATCGATGAAATCTACGTTATTATCGCGGTACAACTGGATGACTTCACGGCTGTTGTGGCAACTCGACAAATCATCCGTTTTTTGGCAAATTTGTCCATAGAAGAAAATTTAAACTTCGCAGGAACATGTCCTCGAGCCGTCGCCATGTCGAAATTTTGGCCAGGAAGCTGTCCGAAATCCATTTTTACGTCGGTTTCATCGTCAATGAGCAGGCATCCTTGGTACTTCGTCAAAACCCGCTGGTACAATTTCCAAGCTCGAGTTTTGGTGACGAAACTTTGCTTCAACGTTCTGTTTGGTTGCTTGCTGGCTTAATAAGCACGATATCCTGCTCGCAAACGAATTTTTCGAACGGTACTGCAAGCAACAGCGTGTTTTTGTGCGATTTCATTATTTGATAGTCCAGGGTTTGCTCCGACGGTTATCAACACCTTCTGGTTCAGCTTGCGGTCATATGTTCCACTACGACGCTTACCTTGAGGCACTCGATCCACGATCTTTCGCTTCCTGAAACGTTTTTGTCATCAAAGATTTATTTTTCTTACAATGCCAACAAATACCTTATTCTTTAACACATGTATATTTCTCATTGCTCATTGTATTGACTCGAATGTCAAAGTGAAAGATTTTAGCATCATAACGAAAGAGTTCTTAACACTGTCAGTCAGTCAAACATATTTTTGTCATTTTCAGATCTTGTGAACCAGTAAGGATTAGTTGATGATTCCAAACTTGTGTCGTTGTCATTAATTTTGATGGTCAAACATTGAGTTTTATCAGCACTGGTTGATTTTATTTCTCTCATTGCACTCTTAATATTACGTCAAAGTATTAAACTTACAATGTGTTTAACTAAGTTCAAATCTTTCTTTTTTTTTATGCAGCTCGAAGACGTTTTTCAAAATTATTGAAAGCCACGTGCAGTATTTGATTTTGATTTGATCTAACATGTGTTTGAGTCTAAACACATGTGCTTCAAGTCACCCATTTTTCTAGAATGTATTCCCAGATATTGAAGTCCAGTGGGAAACGATGCGGTCCATTCAGAGGAACTGATGAAACATGGTAAATATTGCCATATGCGCTGGAGGTGAATCCTGTTGGAAACAAATACTTTCCTCTACAAAAACACTTCTTAGGGGATATACACAACTTCTTTGTCCGGAAATACTCGGCAACGGCAGTTTTTTTGTTTGCGGTTTGAATACCCGAAAGCCCAGATCAAAGAAAGCCAGACCCCCAGAGATTTTTAAACTACAGGTATACCTCGATAGTACGTACAACAAATTTCTCACTTCAAATCGCAATTGCATAAAAACTACTGGTTCTATCTGAAATCTTATACAACAAGCTAAGCTCGTACAAGCTAAGCTAGACTTCAATCGTATCGTCGAACAGCAAAAACAGCTTACAGAGCAAATAAATGCCAATACCGAGGTGACGCATCGTTTCGCGCTAGCACATGATCAACCAAACATTATTCACGAGGCAATTGAAGGATTGGAATGCTTACTGCAAGGAATAAAAATTGAGCTCTCTGCAATAAACAAAAACAGTAGCTTAGCTGGCAGTGTTTCTTCTATAAAAAATCATGTAACATCGCTTTTTGATACAGCTATGCTGGCATCGAAAAGAATGCACGGCTGCGTCATTCAATTCAGTAACGACAAATTTGTCCAACGACCTGCGCAATATAAGCGAGGAATTGAACCATCTACAGCAGCTGTCCATAGAAATCGCATCAAACTGCACGATGACATCGAATCCAGTATTGGAACTGGACATACTGACGAGCTGAAATCATTGTCAGCAAACATAGCCTCCGTCCGATGCAGTGCTCCTGTCCCTCCCACACCTGATTACCCCAGTCTAGAAGTTGAGTTGACCCGTAAAAATGACTCTGGTTGGCGACTTCTGGGTACAAGGAAGGTGTGGAAAGCTGACTGGACAGAGTATGATGACCGGCAGTTGCGCCGCAATAAACAAAACAAAATTGCTGAGAAGGCTAGGAAACGTAGGAAGCAACAACAAAGGGCGCAAAATAATCTTGAACGTAGTAGCAACAGTAACTTTAACCACATCAACTATAGAAGCGCCAGCAATACCCACCCCTTTAACAACAATCGCAGCAACAATCATAATCACACTATCAACGAACTTCTCCCTGATAGAGAGCTTCTTGCAGCAGCGAAAGATCGGTTCTCTGAGCCACCGATACAATGCCAACGTAGCGAAACTCAAAACCCGTACCCAGTCCCACGTCCCGACCCAGCGCGCGTGCCCAGCCTGGATGGCTTCGGGGAGGCCGCCAATTCAATTTCAACGAGGTGAAATTTTAAACCCGTACCCGGCGTGCGGTGTATTTTCCCGCCCCGACGCAGCACGCTCGCCAAACTGGATGGATCCGGGGAGCTCTACAACTACAACGTGTTCAGCGTGTTGCAAACAGGCTTCCGGGTTTTCCACGGACTTGACGAACCCTTTGGAGAAAGGCGAGGATCTAGAAGAAACTGCCCTTATTGAAGACCTGACGACCTCTCTAAATCAAGGAGAGGTAAATAGTTTTAATAACACAAATTTTACTGACTCAATCAAACCAACTACTTCACCTCAGACACAAATAGGAACTGAAATTTTGGTGTATTGCCAAAATTTCAATCGAGATGAAAGGTTCCGCTAAGATTAAAGAAATCCACAACAAAATTTTGTGTTGTTCCTTCCCAATTATTCTGGCAAATGAAACCAGTTGGGATGAAAGTGTTCGAAGTGAAGAAGTTTTTGGTAATAATTACAATGTTTTTAGGGATGACCGTAACTTTCACCAGTCTGAAAAGAAATCAGGAGGCGGTGTACTAATTGCCATTTCAACAAATTTCAATGCAGAAATCATCTCGGCAGAAAAATGTAATGATTTCGAACATGTTTGGGTAAAAGTGCAAATGTCGGGGAAACACACGTATTTGCCTCTGTGTATTTTCCACCGAACAATGCTCGCAAGAACTCATATGAAAAATTCTGTAATATTGCCGATGAAATTTCGGTCAATCTTACCCCATAAATGAAAATTCACATATACGGGGATTTTAATCAAAGTAGTATTGATTTCTTTCCAGACACAGAAAATGAAAGTATCTTACTTCCAGTCGTTGGGAAAAATGAAACACTGCAGTTTATATTTGACAAAACTGCCAGTTTAGGGCTCAATCAAATCAATCATGTAAAAAATCAGCAAAATTGTTATTTAGATTTTTATTAACAAATATTCAAGAAGACTTCTGTGTGACCGAATCTCTTATTCCATTATGGAAAAATGAAGCATTTCACACAGCAATTGAGTTTTCCTTATTCATACACCAATACCAAAAACCCGACGACAGCGAATATGAAGAGGTCTTTCAATATCATTTGGCAAACTTTGACAGTATTAGGCATAGGCTAAGTAGTATAAATTGGCAAACGATTTTTTAGAACCGAGGAAAATATCGAATCTTCTGTTGATGCATTTTACAAATTGTTATTTGAAGTTATAGTTGAACATGTACCATTGAAAAAAATAAGGAGACAAATTTATTCAAAAAACCCAGTTTGGTATAATGAACAAATAAAAAAATTAAAAAACTGCAAGCAAAAAGCACATAAGGTATACAAAAGAAATTGTAGCAACGAGAATCTGGCAAATTATTTGAATATTTGCGACCAGCTAAAGCAAGCCGTCAATATAGCCTTTGACGAGTACAACTCAAAAACCGAGTTAGAGATAAAATCCAATCCAAAAAATTCTTTAACTATGTAAAAACTAAACTGAAATCTGACAATTTTCCATCAAAAATGTACCTAGATGAAAACGTAGGGTCTACCTCACCAGAAATTTGCAATCTATTTGCAACTTTTTTCAAGGTATATATACCACATTTTCTGAAGCAGATCGTGATCGCAAATATTTCGGTTTCTTTCCAGAATTTAGTAGAGATATTAGTGTAAACAATATAAATGTGAATGACATAAGGGAAGCATTGAAAAAATTGGATGTCTCCAAAGGTTGTGGGCCCGATGGGATTCCTCCCATTTTTCTGAAAAACTTAGCTTCGGAGCTTACAACTCCCTTGTTTTGGCTTTTCAATATGTCGATCGAATCTGGTATTTTTCCCAACTCGTGGAAAAGTTCCTATCTAGTACCTATTTTTAAATGTGGCAAAAAATCCGACATACGAAATTATCGCGGTATTGCCATTATCTCTATCATTCCGAAACTTTTTGAAGCGATCGTTAATGAAAAACTATTTTGTCAAATTAAAAATAGAATCTCTACCTTGCAACATGGATTCTTCAAAGGACGCTCAACTAATACAAATTTACTCGAATTCGTCAACTATTCGCTAGTTGCAATGGATAATGGAAACCATGTTGAAGCTCTATATACAGACTTCAGCAAGGCATTTGATCGCATTGATATACCTATGCTTCTTTTCAAACTGCAAAAAATGGGTATTGAGCTAAATTTTCTTAAATGGCTCGAGTCTTATCTTACTGATCGACAACAAATAGTCAGATTTAAAGGCAAGACTTCAAATCCTATTCGAGTTACTTCAGGAGTTCCTCAAGGCTCCCATCTCGGCCCTCTTTTGTTCATACTATATGTAAACGATATTTCCCTCATTTTAAAAAACGTAAAAATTCTTATTTATGCGGACGATTTAAAGATATTTTTAGAAATAAAAAACAAGGAAGATATAAAACTATTCAAAAACGACGTACTCTTATTTTATAATTGGGGCAAAAAAAGCCTTTTGCAGATAAACGTTCAAAAATGTAAATCAATATCATTTAGTAGAAAGCGGAATACATTAGACTGTACAATCTCTCTAGGAAACCAGGCAGTTGAAAAGTGCGGAAGAATTAAAGATTTAGGTGTTATTTTAGATAAGAAACTAACATTCATTGACCACTATAACACAATAATCAGTAAAAGCAAGT
The DNA here is from genome assembly GCA_034211315.2 of Aedes japonicus. Classification (NCBI taxonomy): domain Eukaryota; kingdom Metazoa; phylum Arthropoda; class Insecta; order Diptera; family Culicidae; genus Aedes; species Aedes japonicus. The sequence continues at coordinate 23,895 of JASCZW010007226.1, forward strand.
AGCATGCTAGGATTTATAAAACGATTTAGTTACAGCTTTCATGACCCATACACAATAAAAACATTATACGTTGCATATGTAGAGGTCAATACTTGAGTATTGTAGCGTAGTATGGTCACCTTTTTCCGTCACGCACGAACAACGAATAGAATCAGTTCAAAAGCAATTTATACTGTTTGCAATTCGAAAATTAGATTGCACAAGATATCTTTTTCCATCTTATAAAACTCGTTGTAATCAGCATCTAAACATTAAAAGAACGTCGAGAAATTGCAATGGTCTTAGTTGTAAACGATATCATTTCGCATCGTATTGATTCTGAAGAACTTTTATCAAAACTTAACTTTTACATACCAAGTCGTCAACTACGAAATAGAAATGTTTTTACTACAAGCCACCATCGTACAAATTATGCTAAATTTGGACCTTTAAATCGGATGATGGCAACATACAATATGCATTGCGAAAACGTTGACTTTACAACGACAAAATGTAAATTGAAGCAATACTTTAATGATATTTGATAAAAAGCTGCTCATAAATGTACTAGTATATAAGCCAAATACTGTTTCAAATATATTTATGTAGATATAAGAGTGACAAAATATGTAAAAATAACTTTAACAAAAGGTCTACACATGATTGACGTCAAATAAATAAATAAAAAAAGAAAGAACAACCTTCTGCCATTTCTTTTGGTTGTATTCGTTTTCAGATCAGTCTGTAGTGTTTGTGCAATTGCGATTTGAAGACAGCAAGTTGATGTACGTACTATCGATGTATACCTGTATTTCCATTTTTTCATACAACATACTGGAGCATTGAAACCCCAAAATTTAAAGCAATGTAAAATCCCAGAAAATTGTTTTTCTACGGGGTAAAATCAGGAAAATCCTGGAAGAGTCTCTAAAGTTCCTATTTCTAAGACACTTGGTCGCAACCAGCCTAGTGTTCGTTCCAGTATCGGTTCAGAAAAGGGTAGTTTCCTCGAGTTCCATTAAACAATGCAGAAGCCATTTTGGAGAATGCCCTGTTATTTTAGCAAACAACTTGACTTAGTCAACTAGGTGGAAAAATTTACGAGTCTATTTCGTCCCCTCCCCCGGCACCGACCACTACTACCCGTTCCAAACGGGCAAACAATGCACATTTTCGCCACTCGCTGCAGAAAGCTGAAAATTATGAAAATTAATTAGCTGGAACAATATTCACTCGACGAGGAGCAGCAGTTTTCCGAGGTACATTTTCTCCGCCACCGCAGCCACGTAGAATTCTAAAGACCGAACCGCAAAGCGGCATACCGCGAAAAATAGTGCGGTCATGTTCTTATCTTTCGGCAACACTACACTTGCGCCGACAACCGCAAACGGGATGATGGAACAAGACCACTACAGAACCACGTCGGTTCCGTCGGTCGGTGTGCATTCAAACATTGCCATATTTTTCCCTTTGCTGCCAAATGTTTGCCAGCTTATCAATGTTTCGCGCCTCGCAACAGCTTTCATTTCAATACTGGCCCGTTTGTTTTCATCGGGTGTTAACCCTCACCGGATCAGTGGGATTTCGCTAATTGACGGGCGCATTAATTTTCACTCAAATGAAAGCTAACTAACCAATCGAAGGCTAAATTTAAACTTTGAACTTCAAAATCCGAATACGACGTTCGAGACGGTCACTTTGCAGTAAAGGTTAATTCCTTGCATTTAACAACACCGACAGGAATGCTCTCAGCATTGGCATCAGAAATAACGCCTGCTAACTACGGTGTGGAAAGGAATACACAATGTGGCTGAATTTCACCATCGTGTTGGTATTCTTCTCTTCTTTTTTTTTACTTTAACTCATTTTTTGCCAGCAAAGGAAACAGGCACCGACATCAGGAGTATTTTTCTCGCCGTTGTTTTCTCGGGAAATCAAAATTATGAGACACCCGTATAACCCGGTACAGGAAATTCTGCATGGCTTGCAAACTTTCGATGAAACGAAACGAAAGGTAAAACCAAAATTAATCCGCCAGTGAGACTGAGCCCTTCTTGCACTTCACCCGATATTTCATATATTCAGTCTATAGAATGAACTATTAGACAATCCTGAGCGTACTTTTCATTAATGTGATGAAAAAGTGGCATTAATAGAGTAAAACGACCCGATTGCGTTAATGATGGAATTAAAGGGTGTCCCGATCAAAATTTGATCAAACAGTAATGTGTGTGAGGCGATCAAAGTTTTTATTAATAAGTCAAATTCGTTTTCCTTTTCAAATTCAGTTTATACAATACAGGAATACAAGAAGAAAAATTCAGCTAAGTTTCCTTTTTACCGAATACAAATTGCCGGGTCTTTTGTTTAACACCTTCCATAAGATTTGGTACAGTCTCCTTGTCCACTTTATTCGCCGCAAAATGCCGTTTGCCTTGAAGTGTTTCTCGCTCACAACAGCTTTTTGAGTCTTCTTAAGGATCCGCTTGACGATGGCCCAATATTGTTCGATTGAGCGGAACTCGGGCGTGTTGCGAGGGTTCTTGTCCTTGGGCACCTTTTAAACCTGTCAACAACTCCATGGTTTTCTTTCTTAATGGCAAGATGCCAAATCCAGCCAAAATAGAACGGAACAATTGTGGCGCTTCAGGAAAGACAGTAGACGTTTTTGTAGGAACTCGCTCAGATAAATTTTCGGGTTGACGGTTCCGGTCGCAATGTAAACGTTGGTCTTCAAGCCACAGGTACAGATGGCCTGCCACACCAGATATTTTTTCGCAAACTTTGACAGTTCATTGTGCTTGAAAATATCTGCCACTTTTCCCGGTCCGGTTGCCGTATAAAATGTCTGTCCAGGAAGCTGTTTAAAGCCTGCCTTGCCGTAAGTTTCATCGTCCTGTACCATGGAATCAAACTTCGTCAGCATCGTCGTGTACAACTTCCGCGATCGTGCTTTGACCGTCGTGTTTTGTTTATCGTCGCGATATGAAGTCACCACTTTCTCGTAAGTCGAGAGTCCAGCTCGTTTTTAGTTCTATCCACGGTTGAAGGCGCCACTCCCGGTTTTTTTTTTTTGAGACATCTCGGACGGAGAGGTTGGGGTTCCGCTTGAAACAACGGGCAACTCTTTTTATTGTCGCTTTGGCCTCTGGCTTTCGATGCTTTCCAACTTTCCTGCGACAAACGTTCACCGAACACTTTTTATACGTTGGTAACAGTTGATTTACCCACATTCAACAATTTTGCCAACTTGGCGTGAGAATAGTTTGGATTTTCGCCATACACGTGCAAAATTTTGATGCGTTGCTTCCCTTCCTTCGACGACATTTTGATAACTGAAGAGCTAATCTCAAAATCAAAATAGAGGCATGATGCTACACGCACACGCACGATGAAAGGAAATGCGTCAAGTTTAAGTCAACCAAATTTTGACCGAAACACCCTTTACACCAAATCGATAGTCTTTTGCTCGCACAACTCATTCTCGTTTTGTATCTATATGTTTCACTCCAACGCTACATCTCTCCATTTTGGCGAAACCCAGGCATCCCATGTTATCTTCTTTTAGAACTGTCGCATTCCTTTCCGTCTCCTCCATCTCCTCAGGCAGCCATCTCAGCCACATCACTTCCTGGCAGGCCAAGGATAATGAGTTATATTCGGCAAACAAAGACAAAATACCTTCCAAATCCTGTCTCTTACTCCCTGTCCAGCTTACAGGACCATCTCCTTAAAATAACATGAAACCGGTAGTAGAACGGCGAGTACGTCTTTTGCCGGCCGAATCCGAGTCTAAGAATCCTGCTAGGTTCCATCCGTTCTGCGATCCAAATCTCTACTTGAAATTCTTGTTTCCGCTCAGGTACATCTTGCTGCACTCCAATCGCTGTTGTTCAGCTGACTTACCCACAGACCCACACTCAATGACAAATCGGGCCATGCATTGACGGCCAGGACAGCAGCGCCTCAACATAGCTCGAATACAACGTCATGGCTTCGAACGGCTTACTTCCTTGATTCTCGACAGTGTATCTTTGATCTATCGGTGTCTTCACTGCATGAGAGTTCTCCATCTGGATCTTCCGGAGTACGCATTCTATGTGCAGAGTCAGCTGAAAGGAGTAGCAGCTATGTTCTCTATAGATCAAGAAAATGATGACTTCAAACTTTTCTCGATGATTTCTGCAGACTTCAACAATATCTTTCTCATCGATACTGCCAGAAATCAAATCGTCAACGTACACAACGATGTAGACGACACTTCTTCCATGCCGCACGGGTCAGATTCAATAGCCTTGAACTTCAGTTCCCACAGTGTCACGATATATCAAAGATACACTCTTACGCAATCTGCAAACCATGATCTCCTTCTACTTGATGGAATATCCGGGAGGCTGGGATATACACAATTCCTCGTCGACTGTTCCATTGAGGTACGTCGTCTAGAAATCATACTGCTTCAGCAGCACGCCTACCTCGTCAGCCTACGCCAGAAGCACACGTAGCGTCGCCTGTCTGGTGACCAGAGCATAGACCTCGGTGAAATCAATCGCAAACGACTGAAAGTATTCCTTAGCCACAATCCAGGCCTTATGCTGGACAATCTTCCCTGCTTCATTGTTTATTGTTTATTGTTTATTTGAAGTAGACACCAACAGACCAAGCTTAGGTCCTAATGATGTTAAATAGAAAAAAAATACAATAAGACACGATTACGTAACCTCAAGTCAAGACACAAAAATAAATAAGTAAAAATAAAATAATTAAAGCTATACACTATCTTAACTACGTGCGTCAATTGTTTTAAAAACGGTAGAAAATCTCCGACAAAGTGCGTTTCACGTCAGATGGAAATCAAAAATGGACACCACCATATTGAAGGTTCGCTGCAACCCGTGAATAGCGCTATTCAACCCATAGTTGGTGCGGCGAAAAGGAAGCCTGAGCATGGAGTTGTGGCGCATTGGCCTTGGTTGGACGTTGATGCTAATTTGTTGAAGGATCCTTCCGCAGTCGATTCTTCCTTGTAGAACATCTGCAACAGTTAAAGCTCTACAGACATCTCTACGGACCCGCAGAGGCTCCATGTCGACCAACTGACACCGACTTTCGTAGCTATGAAGACGAAAAGGGTCGCTCCAAGGAAATCTACGAATTGCGAACCGAAAGAAAACGGCGTTGAAAAGATTCGATTAGCTCGGCGCTATTATCATAGCATGGACTCCAGACTCCAGACTGCTGAAGTACTCCAGTGTCGAACGAACGAGGGAATAATAGAGCGATTTTAGGCAGTGAAGGTCGCTGAAGTTCTTCGCAACCTTGAATATAAAACCGAGTGTCCTTGAAGCTTTGTCAACAACATACGATAAATGTTGCGTGTACGTCAGTTTCGAATCCAGCTGAACACCTAGGTCTTTAACGCACTGCGTTCATTCGATGGTCGAACCGAGAAGATGGTAGTTGAACAGAATTGGTTGTTTCTGACGTGAGAAGGTTATCACTGAGCACCTGGCCGGGTTGACCACCAACTGATTTAGGGTACACCAATCTGGAAAGGCATCAACCTGCACTTGGAGGAAATGGCAATGGCAACTGTCAATTGACGGCCTGTGAGATATGATCGAAACCATAATAAAAGATTACCACCAACTCCTAGTCTGTCAAGTTTAGCGATCGCGATATCATGATTGAACTTGTCGAAAGCTGCCGTTAAATCTGTGTAGATCACGTCCGTTTGGCATCGAGCGATCATACCATCAGTGATGTACGACGTAAGGCACAATAGGTTTGTAGTTGTGGAACGCCCTGGTGAAAATCCGTGCTGCTCGTCACTTAACAACTGCTTGCAATGTGTAAAAAGTGAGTTGTTAACGACCAGTTCAAAAAGCTTCGGTACAGCGCTTAACGATGTGACGTCCCGCTTGCTTCCTTTTTTATATACCAGAAACATGTCCGTCATTTTCCAGCAATAAGGAAATGTACCGCTAGAGAGGGACATCTGAAATATCTGATGAAGTGTATATAGAAGACAAGCCATGTTCTGTTTCAGAAAGACCGACGGAACCCCATCGGGGTCCGGGCTTAAGCGATGTTTTAAGGTGCAATGCCGCGTTCGAGATTGATTCTGAATTCTCATCAACTAGGCTGAGTGTTTGATTTGCCAAGGGAACATTGCCGGTGGCAGCGTGAACAGAATGACTGGTTAGTCTCTCGTCTTCATAAACACAGCAAATTTTATCGAGAACAGATCGCAAATTTCCTGTTGAGTGCCAGCAGTTTTGCCATTATAGAACATGGATGAAGGTAAGCCTTCTTCCTTACGTTGTTGATTAACGTATTAATATATAGCTCCAAAAAGATTTCGGATGAGATTTGAGACGCCGTTGAACCCCACTCAGATAACATTGAAAATGCGCACGACTGATCCGTTTATATTCGTAGTTCAGCCTGCTATAGTGGCGTTTAAGCGACATGGTGCGGAGTTTCGTGAATCTTTTAAGACCCGCCCTTTTAATCCGTTTAATCATCCAAGGGACCCGAGAGTCAGTCTGAACAATCTTTTTTGGGACGTGTCTGTCAATGACATAAGCCAAGAAGGGGGAAAAAGTTTGAGCAGCGATGTTAACGTCGGTCGAATCAAGAATGCTCTGCCAATCCAAACTAGATAAAACATCACCAATACTGCAATAGTCGGCTCTACGGAATTCATATGACACAGTAGCAGGAGTGTCAACGGAGTCTCGAGCTACAACGTCCTTGACAGCAACTATTAGAGAAGGATGGTGATAGACATCCTTAACTAGAGGCACGGGAGCTGTAGAGATGTAGAGCTGTAGAGCTTCATACCGCTTAAGCTTGAATGCCCACTTAACTCCAATAACTTTCTTCCCAGGAGGCAGCGACTCCAACTCCCAAGTGTGATTCGCGGCTTGTGCCGCAATTTCCGCATTCATAGCGTTCTTCCATACTGGCACAAACATTGCTCCTCTCTACTCTTTGAGATCTACATCTACAGTCACTTGCTCAACTACAAAGTCTTTGAAACAACCAGGATATACTCCACGAGTACGCCGGTCTGCTCTGTTCAACACTGGTTGAACTTCTGGTACCTCCGGTTTGAAGCCCAGGAAATCGCTTTCGCTTCACCTTCGCGATTCTCAAGGATGGCTTCTTCTTCTTCTTCTTCATAATCACTCACACTATAACCCCTCTGCTCCACAGGAACCACCGCAGTTGTTCTGAGCTATTTCCCTGTTCCAGAAAGCGTGCGTCCCGGCTTATAGTAAAGCGATTCGTTGGGAGGGCAAGAAAGCGATAGCCTTTGTGCTGACTTGAGTAGCCGACACTAGCTTTTTAGCTTTCGGGTCGAATTTCCTTCGCTTTTGGCCAAATACGTGTACGTAGGTTTCGTACCCGAAAAATTTCCCTTCTGGAAAATGACTTTCTTGCCGGAATTTTCCAATCTCCGGAGGGATACTAAATTTAACGCCAACTCCGGAACAAATTGAACATCTTCAGTACGTATCTGGATTTTACTTCCTCCAACGTTAGAGAACACATTGATACTGCTCTTGTACTTTGCGATTAGATTCACTCCCTTCTTTGCTGTAGCTATGACTAACAAGGCTGTCGCTGCAACGACTCCAGATCTTAGGTTCTTCTTATCCTTCATCCCTTCAGTGCCCTGTTGAGATCCAGATTCGTGACAGTCTGCTCGTTTTCTGGCCAATCTTGCCGTAACCAAAGCCTTTCAGTCTAAATTTTCCAGATTTGCCAGCAAACGCGACTACATCTGAATTACGGCTTAGTGATTCACTTTAAAAACTCCAATGTTAGCATCTCGGATACTACTTCCAATCTCGTGTTCACAGAGTCATTCGAGACCAACATAGTCAGCATGAGATGGCACACGACATCCTCTTCGTCTAGTTTCGCTCCGGTTGACTTAATTTCTCGAACCAGCTGGTCAAATCGTAGGAAATGAACTTCAAGATTCATTTGATCAGCATGCTTCATTTCTAGCAGATTTCGTTTGAGTGTGAATCGATTCGTGATGATTTTTCGATCAAAGACCTCGTGCAGCACATTCCAAATTTTCTTCGGAGTCTACTTGTTCACCAGTGTTTCAAGGATACAACCATCGCAGGGCTAGGCATGCTTAGATTATAAATTGTTTCTCAACACTCTTGAAGTTTCTCTAGACGATTGCCCAATATTTTCCAATTGGGCGCAGTTCCGAGTTCCAGACGAGTTTCCATTCCTGAGCCATTTTTCTGTAGTGGCAAGAAACGAGGTCTGGCCAAAACAGCAAGGAGCAACTATGTTTAGTTAAAAAAGGCAATAAGCCTTTTTTGCAAGCATTCCTTTACATAAATATATTGATTTACAGTGCCAGTTGTCACGAAATTTTCGGTTTTTAGCCGGCAGGTGCAAATTGCCTGCCAAACCAAGTGTTTTGTCTGGAACTTTGACTTAAAACTGCTTAAACTAATCTCAAACCTTTTCTTTTCCGTTATCCGTATGAAACTCTTGACCTGGGAGCTCATTGAAATCAGCTTTGACGTATGTTTCATCGTCCATTACGACGCAACCAAACTTGGTCAACAAACTCGTGTACAACTAATGAGCTCTTGTTTTGGGTGTTGTGTTTTGCTTATCATCTCGATTTGGTGTCACTGTAATCTTATACGTTGACAGTCCGGCTCGTTTCTTTGCTCTTTGCACAGTTGTGTGCGAATTTCCTAATTTTTTTCCGATATCTCTGCTGGAAAAGTTGGGATTGCGTTTGAAAGTGCTGGCCACTAATCTTCCAGTGCGGCTTCCTGGTTTCGGTCTCCTCCTGATTCCGCCTTCCAAACAACGAATGTTATTAACGTCATGGTCGATTTGGCAATATTATGGTATTTTGCCAAGTCGGCGAGCGAATAATTTTGATTTTGGTTACGCGCGTGCAAAATTTGGATAGGCTGCTCTCCTTGCTTCGACGCCATTTTGACAACTGAATAGAAAATGGCAAAAACAAAATAGAGTCAACATTTCGTACGCTTACACCTTTAAAATAAGGGGTGTTCAACATTTTTAAAATGCACGTTAAAAAAAACTATGTCATATTTGAGTCAACCGTCGAATGAAAAGCAAGTGCGAAAGCAATTGTGTACGGTCGCAATGAAAATCCGGATCTGTCAGTAGGAAAACTGGCAAAAAAGCTTGGTTTTCCTACAAACACTGTCCATTACGTTCTTAAATCTTTCGATACATGTTTAACAACAGTCAAGAAGGTTGGGAGCGGAACAAAAACGGATCTCACGAACCACCAGAAGGACGCGAAGGGGAAGCAAATATTGCAGAAGATACCAGACCTTTCGGTACGTAATGTGGCTAGAAAAATAAAAATGTCCCCAACTTTCGTGCATACTTCCAAGCACCGGCAAGGTATGGAATTGTTCAAGGTGAAAATACCGAATCGTAATGATAAACAGAATATGACGGATAAAACCCGGACTCGCATGTTGTATCGCGAATATTTGACGAAATTTTCCTGCGTGATAATGGACGATGAAACTTATGTGCTGGAAGACTTTAAGCGGCTTCCCGGAATGTCTTATTATACTGCCATGCAACGAAACGGCGTAGAGGAGCATTTCAGGACGAAGAAAAGCGCCAAGTTTCCCAAAAATATTTGGTGTGACAGGCAATTTGCAGCTGTGGTCGAGCAAGCCAAAGCTTCATCACTACCGGAACGGTAAACAAGGAAATATACCGTGGAGAATGCCTAAAGAAGCGATTGTTACCATTCCTATGCAGCCATGACGCTCGCTCGCAATTCTGGTCTGATTTGGCATCTTGTCACTGTGTCAGAGATGTTTTGGAATAGTATGAAGTGAATGAAGTCCATGTTGTACCGAAAGAGGCGAATCCACCTAACTGCCCGGAGTTGCGGCCTATCGAGCTGTATTGGGCTCTCGTGAAGAGAGAACTTTCTCAATATAAACAATAAGCTACAACTATAGAAAAATTTCGAAAATCTTGGACAAAAGCAGCTAATCCGGTTGCAGAGAAGCCTACGCAGACCCTAATGGCTGGTGTAAACTCAAAATTTCGTTGTTTCTTCAAGTAGCCTTGTTAAGTAACTGTAATTAGTTTTAAGATGACTAATAATGCACAATAAAATGAACTAAAAATGCATCTTGGATTGAACTAACACCAAATTTGTTTTATTCCAAATTTAATCTGTCCAGATTTTGTCGCAAACAAGCCTTATGACACTTGACCCTCTGGGTCTCGGATAAAAGGTTGAGTTTCCGAGTGATCTTCCTTCTCTCGTATACGAAGGGTAGCAAATGGTTATCAAATGTTTACGCTATTTCTAGGATTAGCAACGTATTTTCTACAATTATTTTAAAAAAAATATTGATAATCTAGGTGCTCTGAATATGACGTATCCGAATGATTCCAATTTATGGACTATCAAGTCTCAGAAGGATTTAACATGTGTTTAATTTTTTTCAACGTTGTTGTTATGTTAAAAAGAAGCTCACCGGAATACCAGGGAGAATGTAAACAGGATTCACCGAAGAGTTTTATTTTGGGCAAAGCGTTTAGCTGCGTATTTGCGCTTGTTGGCTCTCTAAGAGGCTTTGTTTCCATAATAAAATCAGCCCTAACTTGAGATTCAATGTGCCTAAATACAGTACCTTTGAAGTAGACCAGTTAACCGATCACAATTAAATGTTTGTGGCAGCTTTGCTGTTGAACCGAAGAACATGTTTCTATCTATTGATAAATTGATTAAAAGCAGTAAATTTACGAGTTTGTGTGATTTTATATTACAGTTTATAATTGGAATGACGTGAAAATATTTGTTTTCATGCAATTTGCCAAAAAAACACAATGAGTTGATAATAATCTAAATAAGCTTTTCATAAGCTGATGAAATTTAAAGTTGATTGAACTAATTACGGAGTGTGTCATATTTACAGACCGTTGAACATAAATTCGTGGTCTGGTTTAGACACACTTGAACAAATCTCAATCCGTAATAAATGAAATAATTTGTACAGAGAAAACTGAATTCGGACAATAAGAAGAACCTATCAGCTACAATTTGATAGAGTCTTGCAGCGGTGCAAAGGTCTAGTCAAAAGCACGTCCTCACGATAACAGCAAACAGACCAAACTCAGTGTGAAAAAAAACAACCATTCAAATGAGACTTTATATCAATACTACTTGTTCATGCATAAATAAATACGTAATATTTACATAGTTCTCGTCTATTTTTTCGCATTTTCCCTACCCACTCAGAGCGTGCTCAAAATTTGTGAACACTAACCGGCGGCAGCACGGCAGTCTTTACTATTAATTTGGTTTCCCTTCCCTTTCCCAACAAGTTCCGAACAGAGTAGTGGTCCTCCTTATAATTTCAGTGAGAATTATGCTTCAGTAGATAAATTTTCCCAACCCGCAACTCTTTGCCGCCCGCAGCCAGTACAGCGCCCACCGGTTTGCTTTGGCATCAGTAGTTCTCATTTACTCCACCGCCACCCCCCCAAGAATCATCACCAACCCAACTACTCGGTACCATTGCTGCTGCGTTAGGCTCTTGTGGAAATTGAATTAAAATTTACCGACAATAAATTTTTCTTGTTCACCACTTGCTTGCGATAGGCAAGGTCCTCCGCATCGGGAGCAGTTTTCGACACGATCTACTCGAAGAAATAGTGCCCGAAGGATGGTTGCTGAGAAATAAGGAAGGAATTGCATAAATTAGCCGCACTTCGAAATTAATTTTTGAGTGAGAACAACAATAAACAACGGTATTGAAAAAAATAGCGAGCATCTGATGATGTGGCCCTCGTGGGTTTCATTTGGTCACAGTGATGGTGGAAGGGACTGGAAATCGGTGCTGAGAATACCGTGACTGATATCTAGTTTTCTTGAGAGAAGATGATAAAGAAGCATCTCGTCCAATTGGTAACGTGTATGTGCGTGTATCGCGGGTTTGAATTTTTTGGAGATAGTTATTAGATAGATAGATTCTATTTCAGGGTCTACAGAACCATTCGAAAACCACCCTGCCTTCGGTTAAGAAAGGGGTATGGGCGCATTCTGCCGAGTGGGTCGCTGCAGATTTAATGTGTGAATAGGCTGCCCCATCAATTTGATCACTTGAAGATGCGATGGAGGATCGTTGCCCAGATATTCCATAATGTAGCACTTAGTAAAATGTTTCTTGTCTTCTACCCAACCGGGAATGATCTCTCTTATGCATCCGTCAAACCATTCTGAACGGCCGTTGTGAGAATATCACCATGAAAATCTCACATGTGCATTAGGGTGCCAAAAAAAATCGACTTTTCGAATTTCAAAAACGGGTAGTGCTCAAAAGTTTCGTCTCCTCAAAAAAAGTCCCCATGCAAAATTTGAGCTCAATCGGACTTCGTTAAGTGTTGGACCAAAGCGGTCAAAGTTTGACTTTTTTGAAACACGAAAAATTTCCAAGGTACGTGAAAATTCCGAAATCGATTTTTGTTTTTGATGCCAAATGTCTTAGAAATGCATGAAACGTCGAGATCTGGTGTTATCTCGAAAAAAATTTTTAGAAAAAAATTGACTTTTTGGGACTTAGAAATTTTTGAGGTGGAGGAGTGAAATGAATTTGATATGGAGGATTTGAATTCAATTGCTGAGATATCCATGGCATATAAGTACTGAAACATGTCTTATATCATCGTTGGCAACTGCTGGCATATTATATGTGATATTTCATTAGGGTGGTTCACTTGTTTTGCATTAGGTGGTCCATTTTATAGAAAAATAAAAAAATAAGATAATAGTATCAAAACATCTCTTATATAATCGTAAGCCATTATCAATATTAAATATATGATATTTCATTAGGATGGTTCATTTATTTTCCATTATGGTGGTCCTTTGAGTTGGAAATTAAAAGCAACAAAATATTTCAGCAAATTTACCAGTCAATATTTTTGTATAGTTTGAAACCATGATTCTTTTTTGCATACTTACACTTCGTTAAGATATTTTTATTATGTTTTTTTAATAGTTAACAAAAATGTGCCGTTACCAAAATATGGACAGAAATAAGGAAAAAACGATTTTTGATGCTACCCAAATTATTACAATAGCTTGATAGGCGACATCATGAAGTGCAACAAAAGTTTTTTGTTTATCTTTTCTAAAGAGGTTCTTGGCCTTGGACTGCTTCATTTCCGAGAAACACAAGTAGGTACGTTATAGGGATCAAAACAAAAGTACGTTACCTGCCGCTTGTTGGTATACGCGCTTTCGGTAGTGACAACGTCTCTGCTTCGAATGCTTTTTGTTCTGAAGTGTTATCTACCCAAACAAAATATAAGCTACCCGTAGGCAACGAATACGTCCCAAGCGAGCAGTTTTGAAAGACTGAGTAGGTAATGAAATGGCCACACATTTGGTATGTAAGGAATTGTTATTTTTAGTTTTACTCATTCAGTATTTTTATATTTGAACGAGGAACCGCGGTCTAGTCAACAGTTTTTTGTTTTTCAAAATGGAGGATATTCGGCTAGTTGGAAAATACGTACCTTTGTTCCCGAATCTTCGAATTTGCCTACATACAACGAAGTTTTCTGGAAATTCGTATGTTTCATTTGCGAGCAGAGAAGCAAAAGACTGCAAACCAAGTGCACAATTAACAATGACGTTTTGAAAGTATCATGGAATAAAAAGCATTTGAACCATTTGCTCGACGACAGGACAGTGCAACATAAAATCTTGCGGTATCATGGAACTTGGAAAATCTTGCAGAAGCGCAAGCTAAGAATTTCGGCGAGAGAAATTGATAAGAGAAAGGATTTCTCTGATGCATTGCAGAACCTTTTCGATATCGGGAAGAGGTATAAACCGAAGAATAAAGTAGAAAGAAAAGCATATCGGTATTTGCAAGAACAACGAGAACTAACTCTTCCAATAACAAGTGAGTCTTTTCCAACGGCAACTATCTCGTGTAGTGATTTTGAGGAGGAAGAAACAGCGAGAGGCGACAACAGAGACTAATCCACGAACAAGTGAGCAGGAAGAAGCAAGTCAACAGGAAAGAAAAAAATTAACTGCTAGTGATTTCGAGTCCTCATCTCAAACCCAGAGTGAGTCCGTTCCTTCTATCAGTACTATCGGCGAAGATTTTTCAGATACCGGGCAAGTGTAAATTGAATTAATTTCAAATATGTTTTAAAATGTTTTTCAGTGGTTAACAAACGATTGATTCTTAAATTTTCTTCTAGGTCCTTCCAAATCGTCTTCAACTTCTAAATCACCATTAAAAAATGTCATTACTGTCGATGTGGCTGCTGCTTTGGACCGCTGCAAAGTGAGTGATCGAAATGCGGTATTTCTAATATCATCTATAGCGAAATCATTGGGGCACGACGTTTCAACATTAGTGTTAAACAAAGAGTCCATTAGGAATTCAAGAAAAGAAATTCGTGTGCAAAAGCAGAACGAGCTGAGAGCAACATTTAAGCCACAGGTTAACTTAACAGTTCATTGGGATTCAAAACTGCTTCCTAGTATATTGTCGTCTAAAGCCACCCCCAAAACTGAACGATTGGCTATAGTTGTATCTGGTGAAGGCATCCGTAAGCTGTTAGCTGTTCCTCCCATCCAAAATTCAACAGGAATAGAACAAGCAGAAGCGGTGTACAATGCAGTTGTCGATTGGGATCTTGAAGACAGGTAATTTCTATTAGTTTCAATATTATTATTGATAATTTTTAAATTATACCGTTATTCCGTGTTTTAGGGTTATGTTTACATCATTTCGGCAACACATCGAATTCGGCAACACTGTTTGTTTACGTTTGTATAACCGTTCGCTCTACGTTTTATTTACTTTTTAACCACGTATTCACATACGAAAAATATCTTGTGTTTTTTATTTGACATTTTACCACCTTGCTTTAGTGCGCGATTGTGAAATATCCGTAATTTCCGTTGTGTTTTTACCACCGTTCAGTGATTGAATTTCGGTAGTGCTGATCTACAATTCATTGTCTGCTACTCATTCCTGCTCGCATATTTTCCCGCTTAGCAACATCTGCATAAAAGTTAACCGTAGAAGTTGTGGTGGCCTGTGGTTGCATATCGTAAGGCGATTCCAAATGAGTAATACGTGCCACTCCTGTGCTACCGCAATCATGGCACAAATATTACTTGTCATGGTTTCTGCAATGCAGTATTTCATCCAAAATGTAGCGGAATGACAACCGTAGCTCTGGAAGAAATCACCAAAAACACACAAATATTTTGGCTTTGCAAATCATGCTCGCACTTAATTAGTGACATCCGACTTCGCAGATCAGTCCGATCAGCCTACGAATCTGGCCAAGAAACTGCACTCAGCAAGCATAATGAAATCATCGAGAACCTCAGGCTAGAAATTATGAATGAGCTGAAGAATGAATTACGACTAAATTTCACTGCGCTGATAAACTCTAACTCACTGACACCCAGGTCTTCGATAAAAATTGATACTGCTAATGGTTCTGTCCGTCGTCGACTCTTTAGAAAATCTGAAGTGAAAAAACCTCCTCAACAGCCTTTGATGTGGCTCAGCTGAGTCATTGTCACCATCGCTTGGAAATTTTGCTGCAGCATCAAATCTAAAATTCTGGTTGTATCTCTCACGTATTTCTCGCAATGTAACAGTCGATCAAGTGCGTGCACCAGCCATCCAACGCCTTGGAACCGACGATGTGGAAGTTATCAGACTTGCAGCTAATGGAAAAGATGTCAGCTCAATGTCTTTTATTTCATTTAAAATTGGACTGAATGCTGAATTTAAGAACAAAGCTCTCTCATCTGCAACTTGGCCAAAGGAATTTACTTTCGGAATTTAAAGACACCAGAGTGGCTACAAATTTTTGGATACCGTCTCAAACTCTGAATCAGGATCCGGTACGAGAGGAATTATCACCGTCGGAGAATCGTTTTGTGGAGGATTAGCTGCACCGCGACGCGCATTAGAAAGCATATTGGAGACCTCTTCTCAGTTCGACTCAGTCCTGTCTCATGCTGTCATCGGTCATCGGAGCCGTCGCGGTCCTGAGGTCGCTTCTGCTGAAGAGGTTCTCCAGCCAGTTCTTCCAGGCAAGTACACATTTTCAAACAACATTTCTCTGCCTGATCAGCTTCCGTGTTCTAGCGCCACAGCGGACCCTATCGCACCACTAAGTAGTCGTTGCGAGAATGTACCTGTTTTTTCTCGGAATGCTTCACCGATGAAACCTACTGACAACCGGATGTTAGTTTTGAGCCTGTATTTATTTCATATTTACCAGAACGCGCTGCCTGTTGCCTCGCTGGGAGACTCCCAGCCACTCGACCCAGTCGCGCCAGCTGTTTCCTGCCAGCAACTTAGTCCTGCTTCCTGCCATCAGAGTCGTTCTGGTCCTGTGGTCGAGTCCGGTGATGGGGTCTCCCAACCCTATTTACAGGCAAGTACATATCTTCATGCAACATTTCTGTGCCTGATATGCTTCCGTGTTGCAGCACCACGCCAGATTCCCCGCTTTAGGCGGTTCTACTGTTCACCCGACTCAATTCAGAGGCATCTCTTCTCCGACATCTCACCGCAACTTCGCATCTACTATCTACTATGTTCGTGTACTCCGAACGCAGATTGACGATTTCTATCTGGCAGTGCACGATGCGGAGTATGATGTGATAGTACTAACAGAGACGTGGCTCGACGATTGTATTCTATCGACTCAACTGTTTGGAAATTCATTCACAGTTTTTCGGACGGATCGTAATCCACTGAATAGTAAAAAGCGTCGCGGTGGTGGTGTTTTGATAGCAGTATCCTCTAGATTATGCTGTTATGTCGACCCAGCCCCAACTAGCGTGACATTGGAACAGTTATGGGTAAAGATTAAATTGCAAACGTGTTCCATAAGTATTGGAGTAGTATACCTTCCTCCTGACCGTAGAGACGACTTTAATCTAATAACGCTTCATAGTGAATCATAGTGAATCTCGATTTTCAACTTCGGATGGTGTATTGTGTGATGCTTTTTGTTTTAACGGTCTGACACAAATTAACTCAATTAAGAATTCCAATTCTCGTATTCTTGACTTGATATTGGTGAACGATACAGCTTTGCCCAGTTGCAGTATTTCTGAGGCGCTTGATGTATTTGTATATCCAGACATTGCACATCCTCCTATTGACGATTCTGTTACATTGCCTCTACCGTGAGATTTGAGCAATTACATGTCAATCCGCGGCCTGATTTTCATCGTGTCGATTATAACCTGTTGAATGAAGCGCTCTCTGTGATTGATTGCGCAATTTTGGATGGCACTCGAAATATAGATGAAATCGTTGAGTCGTTCAACTCTGAGATTCGCCGTGTTATAGATACGCATGTGCTACTTCGACGACCTGCATTGAAACCTCCATGGACAAACAACCATCTTCGCAGATTAAAACGACGTCGCCGAGCAGCTCTTCGAAGTATCAGAGTAACCGTTCACCTCACTTGAAACGTCGCTTCGTTCTGGCAGAAGTAAAAACTACATGAGATATAATCGCTTCATGTATGCCCGCCACATTGATCGTACACAGACAAATTTACGTTTGCAACCAAAGCGATTTTGGTCATTTGTTCGATCGAAACGCAAAAATAATGGATTACCTTCGACTATGTATCTCAATGATCGTTCCTCTAGCAACCAACTGCCATAGTGTGAGTTATTTGCTGATCACTTTAAGAGTGCTTTTCGAACAGGCCGATTTCTTTCCTCGAATGTATATGCAGCTCTCCGTGAAACACCATCCCGACAGGTTTGAATTTGGAATTTTCCAAATCAATGAGGAGCACGTCGAAATTGCGATACGTAAACTTAAAAACTCTGTTACGTGCGGTTCGGATGGTATCCTGCGTGCATCCTGAAGAAGTGTTCGAGCGTTTTAGTGCTGCCATTAGTCAACCTATTCAACACTTCATATTGCAACAAATGATATTCTCAACCGCGTGGAAGATTCTTGGACATGACCCCCGTCCACAAAGGGCGACAATTGTAACATTGCTAATTACCGAGGAATAACATCGTTGAGTGCTTACTCAAAACTCTTTGAAATCATTGTCAATCAAGCGCTTTTTCGCTGCTCTAAGAACTATATATCTACCGCCCAGCATGGATTCTACCCGAAGAGATCCGTGACGACAAATCTCTTGCAATTCACCTCTTTGCATTCGATCGATGGACGCTGGCATGCAAGTAGATGCTATATACACTGATTTCGAAAGCTGCATTCGACCGAGTGAACCACGATCTTCTGCTTCGAAAACTCGAGAAACTCGGAGTATCCGCAGCTTTTGTAGGTTGGTTCAAATCATACTTGTCCGGGCGGTCTATGAGAGTTAGAATAGGCTCATCGCTTTCAGATGTTTACTCTATATCATCTGGTGTTCCTACAAGGGAGTAACTTGGCGCCCGCTACTGTTTTCGCTGTTTATTAATGACGCTGCGTTCATTTTACCATCTGGAACTCGTGTTTTTTACGCCGACGATTTGAAGATTTTCAAGGTTATCACGTGTATCGAGGACTGTACCTATCCGCAGAAACTGTTGGATTTATTCTGCGGATTGGAGTAAACGGAACCTCTTGGAGCTGTGTGTAACGAAGTGCAACACTATTTCGTTTACTAGAAAACGTCTGCCGATCATTTTTCACTACCGTCTCAATGGGCATGCTTTAGAACGGCTGGAAAAGGTTAGAGACCTTGGTGTGATTTTGGACTCCCAGCTCAACTTCCGAATTCATATTGACGATGTGATCTCGAAAGCGAACAGACAGCTCGGTTTCATATTTAAGCTTACCGATGGTTTCACTGATCCTCTGTGTTTGAAATCATTGTACCAGTGCTCTGGTGCGATCTGATTCTGAATCTGCTGTATTAGTTTGACTGTCCGTTCAACATTATGTAGGTTGACCGTATCGAATCGATCCAACGAAAGTTTGTGCGCCTAGCTCTTCGTCATCTACCATGGCGCGGACCGCCTCTAATCTGCCGCCATATGAACATCGCTGTATGCTTATAGGAATTGAAACCCTGGAGAAAAGAAGGATTGACATGCAAACAGTGTTTTGTTGCCAAGGTCCTTGTTGGAGATATCGATGTACCTGCTATTCTTGCGGATATTAATACATATGTACCAGAACGCTCCTTCGTCGGCGGAGTTTTTTGCATTTGGCAACCTGCAATACTAGATACGGCTAACAACGACCCAATACGCTTCATGGCATCTCGCTTCAACGACGTTTCAAGTCATTCTGATTTTCACGTCCCTGCTGCCGTTATGCGAACATCACTTTAAGGAATCTGACATAAAATGCAGATGGACTTATGGACCGAGATGATTTGTTGATCTACTAGATGTTAACGACAATTGAAAAAACGACTGATTTTCCTTTTTTTTATCATCTTAACCTGGTTTTGTAACTTGTGATCTATGTATATTGTAGTTATTTTTGCTCTTCCTTCATTGTTGTATTCATGTCAATGTTTGATTTGTATCTTATGTTATTTATATTTAAGAATATGACAGGGTTTTATGCCAATTGAGCCTCTCCCTGTCTCAAATTGTCTTTTCCCCTGTCCATCTTCATTAAGACTAAAGTGTCAGATGGAGATTAATAATAAATAAATAAATAAATAAATTTGATACCACTGCTTCAAACACTGGTCGAAAGAAAGGAGCGTGTCAACATCTTGACAAAATGTTTAAAAGACAGCTGATTGGACTTCCCTGTAGACATCACATACACGAGCTGTTAGTTGGCAAGGCATTCAAGGCACTACAATTTGAAACTGCACAATCTCCAAATGTTGAGATTTTAAGCGGTTTCAGACGGAATGGCACCGTTTAGAAAAGAGCTCATACCATTCTGGTGTTAATGATGTATTCGTTAAATCATCAATAACAGCCAACGAGAGGGTGGATCTCTTGAATTTTTTGAGCGACAATTAAAAGAACAACATCACCGCGAAGATTATCGCGAAGTTATTCAGCTTACGCTTATATTTTTTGGGGAAAAATTAAAGAACATTTTAAAATTAGAGCTCCTGGTGCTTTCCATAATGCAAGATGGATGGCAAAAAATTATTTATTCACTAAAAATGTTCCTTTACCGACACACTTTTGCGTTACCTAAGGCAACTCAACAACAGTTAGCACGATTTAATGTATTCATTGTAAAAGTATATTTGAAAAACTGGTTTCTGCCTACTGTGCTGCAATGTCTGCAAACAATGACCTTAATTTGATAAAATCGCTTAAAATCTACGAAGCTGTTGACGAAGCAGTTGCCAAAGCAGTATATAAAGTGTTCTTGAAACATCTGCAGTATTTGGATAGCAATCTCATCGGATTGTGTTTATTTGATGAAACGTTGGATATCGCAGATAAAAAAATATATTGAAGCCTTACATACATCAGGTAATTATTTTGTTCAATTCGATGTACGCAGAACATTATATTTCTAACAATATTTTTTATTTTCAGCTAACAAAACAAATGTGTAGCTAAATCCATAGTCAAATCAAACGACGTTTCAACACTACAGCTGCACTCATTTGTTCAAGGCAGTCAGCACACTAAAAACTTGTTATGTGCTCTAGAGATTCGGAATCAATTGTTGGAAACTGATATTACGCAGTGGAATAGCAAACAAGAATATGAAAATGCCATTAAACGAATTAAAAGCTTGGAGAGTAGTAAATGACAATGCAGAACGAGGTATTGCATTAATCAAAACATATAATTCGAAATTGTCAACGGATGAAGATCAGAAACAGTTTATTTTGCACTTAGTTGAAGAACATCGAACAATGTATAAAAGTTCAAAAATCAGATGTAATTTAAGAAAATATATGCGATGCAATATACCAAAAACCTAGCAACATGAATTTGGAAATATCACAATATCGTTCCCTCCCTTTCGTTACGTGTCTTTTGTCACAACCATTGAAAAGGTTAGTTATATCTGCAAATACCGTATTAATGAGATAGTTCCTCATCTTAGGTCCAACAAACAATTTTAGCTGACTAAACTCTTCTTTCTCATATAAACAGCTGAATAAACGTTTACTCGGTCAAAATTGTTAATTAGGTTGCAGTCGAAGACTTCCCACTCTACAATATTCGGTAAATGTAGGATAGATAACTCTGAAATTTTTAATCTTAGCTTGCAACGACGGTGCAAAAACAGAAATAAGAAACTCACTGATGCACAATGCTTAATCTCTAAGATTAGTATTAGACGAGGGCACTGATCTGTTTCACCTTAAAGAAGCGTCGCATTCCGAATGTAAGTCTCGCAAAGAGTTTCCAAAGGACCACAAACAGAGCGTCTCTAGTAAACAATTCTCTTTGGTAGTCCGTACGCTAATCTTACAGTCTGTGGATAGAAATCGGTTGAAATTATTATATTGATGCACTAATTAATGAAAAAGAACGAAAGAAGCGAATTCTCATTGTAAGATAGGTAATATTGAAAAGTTTTGTAGAGAATCATTAAGCTTTCTGACGTCTATCTTCTCTCTTTCAAGCGCGTAGAAAGAATAGGATTGTTTTCATACGTTTTTTGTTTTTTTTTTCGTATGTAAACAATCTATTCTTTCTACCTGCTTGGAAGAGAAAGATGATGAGACGTGAGAAAGCTTAATGGTTTTAACCTATACGAAAAATATTGACTGGTTAAAGCGCTATTCGCATTACAACGGACCTGACGCGGGGCGAGACCTGCCGGAGATATTTCGAAATGATTGCTTGATTTTGTATGTGACTGTTCTCACTACGCTGATGTGCCGTGCTGGGCGTGCCGTGCCAGCATAGTGAGAATGCTCACATACAAAACCCAAGCAATCATTTCAAAAATATTACCCGGCGACCTCGCCGCGCCGGGCCCATGTAATGCGAATAGCGTTTAAATTTGCTGGAAATATTTTTATTGTTCTTAACGACCCTAATGGAAAATAACTGAGCCACCCTAATGAAATATCATATATTTAATATTGATAATGGCTTACGATTATATAAGAGATGTTTCGATACTATTATCTTATTTTTTTATTTTTCTATAAAATGGACCACCCTAATGCCAAAACAAGTGAACCACCCTAATGAAATATCACATATAATATGCTAGCAGTTGCCAACGATGATATAAGACATGTTTCAGTACTATTGCCATGGATATCTCAGCAATTGAATTCAAATCCTCCATATCAAATTCATTTCACTCCTCCGCCTCAAAAAATTTCTAAGTCCCAAAAAGTCAATTTTTTTCAAAAAAAATTTTTTTCGAGATAACACCAGATCTCGACGTTTCATGCATTTCTAAGACATTTGGCATCAAAAACAAAAAATCGATTTCGGAATTTTCACGTACCCCCTTGGGAAATTTTTTCGTGTTTCAAAAATGTCAAACTTTGACCGCTTTGGTCCAACACTTAACGAAGTCCGATTGAGCTCAAATTTTGCATGGGGACTTTTTTTGAGGAGACGAAACTTTTGAGCATTACCCGTTTTTGAAATTCGATGGTCAATTTTTTCCCATACATGCCATTGGCACCCTAATGTGCATAGCATGTTACCAGTTACTAATGCTTCGCTTCTTTCTCCTGTTCTCTCCCATGACGGCGAGCAATACTATATGACACACCATGAAGACACCCTGGACACTACATCAAATGAAGCAATAAGTAAAGAACGATATACAACCCAAACCAATTTTGTTTCAGGCAAATTTTCTAACACAAGGTAAGCGATCAAGTAACCACTGCAAAATATACTTAATGTTCATGGCATAACATAAAGGGCGATACGGTCAAAATTTGGTCAATATCAACTTGACGTATTTCTTTCAATTTTGCATTTAAAAAACCTGAACACCCCTCATTTTGAAGGTGTGTGTGTAGAATGTTGCTCCTATTTTGATTTTGGAATTCACTCTTCAGTTGTCAAAATGCCGTCCAAGCAAGAAGAGCAGCGTATCAAAATTTTGCTCGCGCATCGCGAAAATCCGAGCTACTCGCACGCAAAGTTGGCAAAATCGCTAAAAGTTGCCAAATCAACCGTTACAAATGTAATTAAAGTGTTTGGGGAACGTTTGTCGACAGCCAGGAAGTCTGGATCGGGGGGAAATCGAAAACCGGAAGCCGCTGAGACGACAAAGAGAGTTGCCGGTAGTTTCAAGCGAAACCCTAACCTATCTCTCCGAGATGCCGCAAATAAGCTGGGTGTATCGTCTACAACCGTGCATCGAGCCAAAAAACGAGCCGGACTATCGACTTACAAGAAGGTAGTGACTCCAAATCGCGATGATAAACAAAATACGACGGCCAAAGCGCGATCCCGGAGGCTGTACACGACGATGCTGACGAAGTTTGACTGCGTGGTAATGGACGACGAAACCTACGTCAAAGCCGACTACAAGCAGCTTCCGGGACAGGAGTTTTATACGGCAAAAGGAAGGGGAAAGGTAGCAGATATTTTCAAGCACACGAAACTGTCAAAGTTCGCAAAGAAATATCTGGTTTGGCAAGCCATCTGTACCTGTGGCTTGAAAAGCAGCATTTTCATAGCTTCCGGGACTGTCAACCAAGAAATGTACGTGAAAGAGTGTTTGAATAAACGTCTGCTGCCTTTCCTGAAGAAACACGGTTGTTCCGTACTGTTTTGGCCGGATTGGCATCTTGCCATTACGGTAAAAAGGCCATGGAGTGGTACGCCGCCAACAACGTGCAGGTGGTTCCCAAGGACAAGAACCCTCCCAACACGCCAGAGCTTCGCCCAATTGAGAAATACTGGGCTATTGTCAAGCGGAACCTAAAGAAGACCAAAAAAACTGCTAAGGACGAGCAGCAGTTCAAGGCAAACTGGCTTTCTGCGGCGAAGAAGGTGGACAAGGTGGCTGTACAAAATCTGATGGCAGGGTCAAGCGTAAGGCCCGGCAATTCGGATTTGGAAAAGCGGAAGCCTAACTGAATATTTTTCCTGAATTTTATACTAATTGAACTTGAAAAAGAAATTTAATTTGATTTTTTAAATAAACGATTTCACCGATTTACACGCGTTTTCCCTTGACCAAATTTTGACCGTATCACCCTTTATAACGGGGAAATGGAGGAACCGTTAGGGCACCCAAGTGAAACGATTTGGATAGGGAGCATGAGACTGCCTCTTCCATATTGTTTCGCGGAACAAGGGTGGGCTCTTCGACCTCATCTATTGGATTTGTTCTGTAAATCTAGGGCGCAATTCTTATGCTTTGGGTGTGAACTCTTCCCTATATTCGCGGGCTTCGCGCAAGTTTTCTGCTTACGTTTTTGGCCCTTAAGAGGAGCTTGATGATCACAAACAACAACAAAATCCTGATCAAATCGTTCTTCAAATTCATCATCATCATCAGAACCATTCGAAAACCAGAATTTGTGCTTGGACGTTGTCTACCTTCTAGTGTTGACCAGCTGGGACCACTATTTCACAACTTCTTCCTAAGAATAACCGCAACCCTGGCAACATTCGTGCATATTTCAGAACGGGACCAAAGCGATCTATTCGTTAGATAAAATTTGAACACATACACATGTATATCGAAACAACCGTTATTGCTATTGGCGCGTGTAGCTGAATGGCGACGGCTTGGATATTGGTTTGAAATCGTATTCTCTGGAAAGGGGTGCCATTTTTCATAGCCATTCCAGTACCTTGCCTTCCATGTGCAGAACATTGACTCAGTAGAAGTTGATAATCTCTTTCTAAAGTACTTGATCCTAGTTTGCGGAAGTCAGCATTTGTTTCCTGTAAGCATACTATTACAGGCTGGTATTTCGATTTCAGAATCTGTAGCTCACTTAAGCTAAGTTCCATTGAATGGCAAATGACAAAACGATCTTGTGCGATTCGGTAGTATAGGTTTCAGAATCAGTTGAGATTTGTGACTATGAACGCGGACGGTGACCGTCAGAGAAGCATGTCGTAATCAAACCTCTACGGACGGAACTCGAAACCGTGAAAGCTGAACTAGAACTTCTAAAAGAGTCGATGCACAAAAATGGTACTCCTGACAACAATGCGCGAGCAGCACAAGGATACTCTAAGCAAGGTATCTGCGCTGTAATTCCGAAACCAAATAATAAAAATGCCTCCTCCAACCGTCAAATCCATGAAAGCAACTCAACACACTCTACACCTGAAAACAGTACGCAAACAAAATCACACCACAACAATGGCAGAAAATCTCGAAAAGACAAAGCAACCGAATGTACCCACAAGGAAGTAAGAATCACCAGAAGCGCCTCCCTTCGAGTTCCGGAGATTCGAAGCAGAAGCCGCAGTGACAAACGAACAAACACATCCCCACTTGGGAACGAGGATAGTGCAAAGGGTAAGTGAAGGCATCTGCTAGTCGAAGACTCTGGGACATTGCCCATCCGGGAATACTAGCATGGAATCTGCTCCCTTATCACGGATGAACAAATCCCTGCAATGGACAAGGACGCTGATACGGATAACTCACGAAAAATCACAACCGCAAAGCAAAACGACCAGTGCACCGACATGAAACCGTCACCACTGTTGCTTCCTAATCTGCATCCAGCCAGCCACATACTGCTGTGTATTGCATCGATTATCGACACGATTTATCATAATTCCTATCGAAACTGTACTCATCACGCAAGCAAATAAAATCCTATTTCCTGCCGCTGTTTTCATTACACGATCCGAACAAGAAAACTCCACATACGACCGCCGGACATCATCAGTAATCATCTGCTCGTATCGTTGACCGCTTAGCAATCCTCAACATCGATCAGCTGTAAGGTAAACAATAACATCGTTCGTTTCAATCACCGGACAAGCTGTGCGTCAGTGTGCGTGGGATTCTCAAACTGACAGAGAAAGTGATCTAGATCTACCTTATCGGTTTATCGCAGCCAGTGTTGCTAGTTTTCCTGTATTTTTTCTGCTGCGGTACTGCTGTTGTAAGTGGATCATAGACTGTGACGTCCACACGTTACTATTTTGCTCACTTCCTAAGCGCGAAATGGAAATCTGTAATAGCTGCGCTGTAGCCATGGATGCTACGGAAGTTGTTTGCAGTGGTTTCTGCAAAGCAACTTTTCACTTTAGCTGCGCCAAAATAACAGATTCTCTATACAAAGAAATCAACGGGAATCCCGCTATTTTCTGGATGTGCAAAGGATGTCGTGATATCATGGGAAACGCACGTTTCAAGAACACACTAACGTCGATGAATGCGGCAACAATTGAACTGAACGATGTTTACCAAAAAGTGGTTCAGGAATTGAAGACGGAGATAAAGGACAGTTTGATCGCCGAACTGAGACTGGAGATCCAAGGGGGATTCAATAAGCTCTCTCCTGCGGTTTTATCACCTTTACCACGTCGTTTTCAGTTTAACAATCGATCGACACCGAAGCGAACACGTGACGAAGACCCGGAGCGACCCGCACGTCCAACAAAAATATTTCGTGGTAGCAGTCTGTCAGCTAATGGAGCATCCCAGGGCGTAGCAGAAAGGACGGATAGCAAATTTTGGATATACCTCACAAAAATCAACACCCGAAGTTTGTGAAGCGGACATTCACAACCTTGCTAAGGAATGTTTGCAAACGGACGACGTAGTGGCCAAATCACTCATCCCCAAGGGCCGGCCTGTATCCACATTATCGTTCGTATCGTTCAAGGTAGGTGTCAGTCAGGACCTTAAGTCTAAGGCAATGGAGTCTTCCACTTGGCCTCAAGGTGTTGAATTTCGTGAATTCATGAATCCTAGAGGGTTTGAGCTGTTTAGTGGAATACTTGTAACTATAAATTTAGGTCTGGGCAGTCGAGTTATTAGTACGAGACAATGAAGAAGTCTGCACATTGTAGACGAAATACGCGTATCTGTCGAAGATAAGCAAAGGTAGTTGGAATTAAATGGAGATTACTAATTTTTCTTCTAGTGAATTCATGGACAACGACTCGAGCGCGCGACATTTTTGGAAACCCACGCTGAATGCCGATCCGGGAGCATTACCGTCGAATTAATCACACCGCCACCCTCCACTATTACTCGTGCTCATTTGACCATGGGTACAGTACCTAGTGCTCACCCTTCAGCTACCTCTTTTACCGATTGATTCCAATAGCCTGCCTATCTGCTCTACGACGGCACTTGGAGGACCCGATTGTGCCATAGATGGAAAGTGCCATCAACCTAAATCTCGCTTACGGTTTATTACCAGAACGTAAGAGGTCTGCGTACCAAAACGAACGAACTTTTTGCGGCTCTTTCTGCTTGTGATTACGACGTTGTGGTATTCACTGAAACATGGCTAAACGTCAATGTGCTAAATGCTGAGCTAACCGACGAATACGTGATCCATCGTTGTGATCGCAATCCGTCCTCTAGTCACCTCCACCGCGGTGGGGGTGTTTTAATAGGTATCAAAAAGGCCCTTCAGAGCAATATTGTGGACGTTAGTGAAGCCCGTCGATTTGAGCAGTTAATGGTTCGTGTTACCGACGGGGCCGCTTCGCTTTTTGTGTGTGCGATCTATCTGCCTCCTAACAGTGAACCTGCTCTGTATGAACAGCATGCAGCGTGTGTCAATGAGCTGTACACACAGGCAAGTACCAGGGATAGTGTTGTAATTGTTGGCGACTACAACTTACCACACATTCGCTGGAGTTTCGATGACGACGTGGGATGCTTTATACCAACCAATGCTTCGTCGGAACAAGAGTTATCGCTAGTTGAAAACATTATTGCTTCCGGCTTGTCGCAAATGAATCACTTGCTGAACGAGAATGAGAGGTTGCTTGCTCTAGCGTTTGTGAGTAACTCCAGTGTTTGTGAAATACTAGAACCGCCCTTGCCTTTAATGAAAATGGACCGTCATCATAAGCCGTTTGTTTTGTCCATTGATGCTTTACACATCTCATCGGGCAATACCAACGTTGAGATCTTCTACGACTTTAACCAATGCGATTATGACGAACTTGATGCTGTAATCTCACAAACCGATTGGCACGGTATTTTAACATTAGGCACCCTAGACGATGCTGTGACCCGACTTTATCTTGAACTGGAAGCAATTTTTGAACAACGCGTACCATTGAGGAAGCGTACACGTCGGCCCGACAATAAACAGCCATGGTGGAACGGGGAACTGCGAAATCTTCGTAATAGGCTACGAAAAGCTCGTAAACGATATTTTCGGATTAAAACTGAAGAGCATAAAGCTTTAGTGCGCGGTTTGGAATCCCAATTCCACGCTCTGAACACGTCATGTTTTCAATCATACATTCACCGGCTTGAGAGCAACATGAAGGACGACCCAAAGCAGTTCTGGACTTATCTACGTAATCGAACGTCATCTCGTGGAATTCCCCCGCTGGTTAGCTACGAAGATAATACCTCAACGACACCGATTGACTCTGCAAATCTTTTCTCTTCATTCTTCCAAAGTGTGCTTAGCAATAGATCAGCACCATTGTCAGAATCATACTTGAGTAGTCTGCATTCGTTCGACCTAAATCTGCCTACGACTTCATTCACGCAACATGATGTGTACACAAAACTGCGTGGTATCGACAGTTCTAAGGGACCAGGATCAGACGGACTACAGCCGATCTTTATTAAGAAGTGCTCTGCTTCATTGGCTCAACCAGCTTCTCTGGTTTTCAATCGTTCCATTGCTGAAAGTGTGTTTCCTGTGAAATGGAAAGAGGCTCTGATAACGCCAATCCACAAATCGGGCAACGTGCACGATGTCAAGAATTACAGAGGAATTTCCATTCTGAGCTGCCTTCCGAAGGTTTTTGAAAGCATGCTCTTAGATGTTCTTTACCCTGCAATTCAGCATATTATCACTGCTGACCAGCATGGATTTGTCAGAAAGCGATCAACCACTACGAATTTAATGAGCTATGTTTCAAAGCTGATCGACATAATTGAAAAACGTCAACAGATCGATGCGGTTTACATTGACTTTTCGAAAGCATTTGACAGAGTCCCGCATAATCTGGTAGTGGAAAAACTAAGACGAATTGGTTTTCCAGTTTGGTTGACTAATTGATCTTCTCGTACCTGACAAACCGTAGTGCATCTGTGCGACTAGGTGCGACACTTTCGGTTCCATTTGTTATCACATCAGGCGTTCCTCAAGGTAGCCATCTCGGGCCACTTCTCTTCGTGCTGTTTGTGAATGATCTCTACAATGAATTGAAGTCTTTCAAAATAATGTTCGCAGATGACCTAAAAATTTTTCGAGTCATAACATCCCTGGTGGACTGCCATGCATTGCAGATGGACGTTGACAATGTCTTGGATTGGTGCGCTAGAAATGGAATGGAGGTGAACGTTAAGAAATGCAATGTAATCTCGTTCACTCGGATACGCACACCAACAGTCTTCGAATACTCAATGCACACTGCCACGGTAGAACGAGTCTCGCTAATCAAGGACTTAGGAATAACGCTTGATTCCAAGTTGCGTTTTGCTGAACACATCTCATCTGCTATAGCAAAAGCCTTCGCTGTACTAGGACTTATCAAACGTAACACCAGAAAATTCACCGACGTGTATTGTCTGAAGGCATTATATATATCTCTTGTTCGTAGCTTACTAGAATATGGGGTTACAGTTTGGGCCCCATATCATGCCGTTCAGATTGATCGCATAGAACGAGTACAAAAAAGTTTCGTTAGATATGCACTCCGAAGGCTTCCTTGGCGAAATCGATTCCTACTGCCGCCTTATGAACATCGCTGCGCACTCATCAATCTACCAACTCTACGAAGTAGGCGGAGAAATCTACAACAACTTTTCGTGTTTGACCTGCTTGGACATAACATTGACTGCTCCGAACTCTTGGCAAAGCTCAATTTCAACGCTCCTTCAAGATCTATTCGGAGAACGCAATTTCTTCGACGCTCTGTTCATCGTACACAGTACGGGCAGAATAACCCTCTCGATGTTTGTTGTGCATTGTTCAATGATGTTTACCACCTGTATGATTTTAATGTAAGCAAGAATACTTTTAAATTAAAGATAAGGGATAGTAATTAAGCCAATTTCTGTGCGTTATATTTTTAATGAAGGCAAAAACAATAAATAAATAAATAAAATGAAAAACGATTTTGGAACAGTATCAAATAATACGCCATCGGAAACCACACATTTTTCAACACAAAGAAACCGGCGGTTTGGAAGAGGGGAATGTGTAGGAAAAGGAAGCGAGTCTGGGTGGAGAGGTGATTCGGGACGCCATTTCTCAACCCGTTGACTACCGATTGCCCAACTCGACCGCAATTTACAAACAACTTGCCACCTTACCAACATCAGTGCTGTCGAACACGGACGGGTATGATCGCCTGCACAGGATCTCCCCGCGGCCATCTATTTCGATGAGGACAACTACAACCAAAAAATCAGATTCGCCAAGTGCGAGGCCTTCCACGTCAACCCTGACCAGGGATGTACCGAACTTGCTCGATGAGCCCCTGGCGGCAGTTGACGTGGATCACTTCTACTCAGCGGCAAGTATCACTTCCAACTCAAAACCACAACATAAAACCCACCCCAATTCCGCATCTAACATTCCAGATCTCAACTACCCAAACATTGCTCAACGCAGGTGTATTCCCTACACGGCGGATACAACACAAAACAAAGAAAATGATTCCACAAATAGATGCATCGCGTCAACGGTCTCAAAGAACGCTATGCAGAATTGCAGCTGCTCGTCGCAGAATATTTGCCGTCGGTAATTGCTGTCCAAGAAACACGTCTAAGCCGACCCGTGACCACGAACAATTTCCACCGCGCCGAATACAGATGGTCGATCAGACCGGGACAAACTTCCAGTTCACAAAATGGAGTAGGGCTTGCTATGCATCACACAATTCCCCACAAATTATTCGAAAGAACGCAGATCTCCAAGCAGTAGCCGCTCAAGTGCAGCACCCATTCGAAGCTACTTACGTATCAATGTACATTCCCTGTCATATGCCAGCTCAACAATTGGAAATTGAATTGGAGCGCCTTATTTCTGAATTGCCACCACCGATTGTTCTTATGGGCGATTTCAACTCGTGCAGCTCACTGTGGGGAAGTTGTAAAAATGATGCAAAAGGAGCGATCATCGAAAACTTAACAGCCCAACATAATCTTATCATTCTCAACACACGACTAGACCCCAGAAGTGGCACAACTTCTGCAATCGACCTTACGATCGCATCGTCTGACACCATCTCAAAACTGCAGTGTCACGTGGATGCCGATAATGGCCTTGGTTGAACAGCGAAGTTAAGGCAGCAGTGAGGACCAGGCGCAAAAAACTACGTGCACTCAAACGCTTAAACAACGGTAACCCAAGCAAACAACAGGCATTGGAGGAGTTTCAATTGGCCCGCAACGAATCGAGGAAGATAGTCAAGGAAGCCAAAAAGACATCCTGGGACACTTTGGTATCGAGCTTCAACTCACAAACACCCAGCAGTGAAATGTGGCGAAAGGTAAATGCCTTACGTGGTAGAATAACAGTTCATATACCAACTTTAGTTATCAACAATCATGTAACTGAAGACCCCATGCAGATTGCTGAATACCTCGCCAGTTTGTTTGAATCAGTTTGTCAATTACCTGAATCTTGTTTATCAACCGATGGAACTATCGTTCCAGACCTCATCAACGGTTAAAACGATTCTTTCAACAAGAATTTCAGTGTGGATGAGTTCTTTTGGGCGCTAGATAAGGCCGGGAACACATCCGTTGGTGCGGACCGCATAAGCTATTAAATTCTCCGTCATGTATCTTTTCGTATCAAAATGCAAATGCTTGAAGCCATTAATAAAATGTGGTGCTCCGGTGTGATGCCAGAGTCATGGAGAGAAGGAATGGTAGTTCCACTACCAAAACCGGGAAAGGACCCAAAACAGTTGGGCAATCAACGCCCAATCACGTTGTTGAGTTGTTTCAGTAAAACTGTGGACCGCATGGTAAATCGTAGATTGGTCAATTATATCGAACAACACTGTCACTTCAACCAAAATCAGTTTACTTTTCGGAGAGGCAGAGGTGTGGACGTCTATCTGGCTTCACTAGAAAAAGCAATTCGTCAACCTTTTGAAGAGGGAAACCACTGTGAAATATTAATGATAGATTTACAAAAAGCGTACGATAAGGCAAATAGAAACAAAATATCGTCGACACTTGTAAATTGGGGAATCACGGGACGAATGCTCCAGTTAATTAATAACTTTCTTAGCAACAGATGCTTTCGTGTTGCTGTAGGCAATTGCCTGTCATCACAAAAAACCCAAGCGACTGGAGTTCCCCAAGGATCAATACTTTCCGTTACATTGTTTCTTGTTCTAATGGAATCGGTCTTTAGACATTTGCCTAAGGGCCTACAAATTTTTGTGTACGCAGATGACGTTTTGATGCTAGTATAGCTAGACGTAAACTACAGGAAGCAGCAACATCCCTTGGAATCTGGGCAGAGCGCACAAAAATGATTATCTCTGCAGAGAAATCGAGTTTCATGCTTCTGTGTAAGAAGAGGAAGCATTCTGTGGTAACTTCGATCTTGATTTATAATAAAGTGGTACCTGAGGTACAGTATACCAGCATTCTAGGGGTTAACGTAGATAGACGGCTGAGCTTCAAATGTCATGCAGCATCTGTTCGACGAAGTTCACAAACAATTTTGAATATCTTGCAACAGGATGAACGGAGGCACAAGAAAAATTATGCTCCAAATAGCGAATGCGGTTTTGCTGCCGAAGCTATTCTTTGGAATGACATTCGCCAATAGCGGCAGTGGTAAAAACGTCCAAAACATGCAACCGCTCTATAACTCGGCCATACGAGAATCCTCAGGAGCGTTCCGAACGAGTCCAATAGATTCCATCATGGCTGAATCAGGTCAACTTCCCTTTGAGCACATATTGGTTCGTAATGTTAAACCAAGGCCATCCGGATGACAGAGAAAATTAACAAGCTTTTCCCTTCAATGACCATTAATGATAGCACATCAGGAACAGGTTTCCCTTCAATAGACAGGGCCATGTCTGCTTTCACCAAACTAACAGGCAAGTTACTCCCAAAAATCAGCTATATTCGTCGACTTGGAGATAGACCATGGGATGCCATGCGCTCAAAGATTGACTGGTGCATTAAATCGCAATATAAAGTCGGGGACGCCCCAGTCAAAGCACAACAGCTGTTTTTATCGGCATGCGCAGCAAAAAACACAAACGGAAGGTGCTGCGTACCATCTACGGAACGTGGAGGAGGCGAATGAACCACGAATTGCACCAGTTGCTGGGAGAACCTTCCATCGTACATATCGCAAAAATCGGTCGACTACGATGGGCTGGGCATGTCGTAAGAATGTCGGACGACAGCCCTGTGAAAATGGTTCTCGAAAACGAACCGACAGGTACAAGCAGAAGAGGCGCGCAACGAGCAAGGTGGATCGATCAAGTAGAAGGCGACCTGCGGACCCTCCGCAGACAGCGAGGCTGGCGAGTGACAGCTATGAACCGAATAGAATGGAGACAACTTCTGTGTACAGCAGAGGCCACGCCGGCCTTAGTCTGATTGGTAAGTAAGCAAAAAACACAATCTGCACGTAACACATTTTCACTGACCGATCAGTTACCCAGGAGCACGTTGGATTCGGAATATCATGAGAAAACATCAGCATTAGTAAAAATCTTCCAAATTCTTTATGTCGTAACTAACCTGTGCATAGAAAATGAAGCCGCCGTCATATTCACAGACTCAGCCAGTGTCTTACAAGCACTTCAAAATGGACAATCGCGCCACGCTTGGGTTCAAGCAATAGAGGAAGAAATAGAAAACAAATCAGTTACATTATGTTGGATACCTGGACACGTAGGAGTTTCGGGAAACGAGAAAGCAAATGCACTGGCAAAAGCGGCCTTGATGGATGAAAATTTCGACAAAGAATACTGTGAAGTACCAAGTGAAGATATCATCCGTAACTGTAAAGCAGAAATTCGTGAAGACTGGGAAGGCAAGTGGAGAAATAATACATCTTTCTTGAGGAGCATCAAATCAACAACTTTACAGTGGCCGGACAGACACCGTGCAACGGAAAGGAGGGCAACGAGCCGGCTTCGCATCGGTCATACTAGATTGACGCATCAACATTTATTCAACCAAGCTAAAAAAATCAGTGGGGTTGTGTACAAGACACGACCGGTTGACGAAGACTACGTTAAACCAAGTGATGCATTATAATGTGAGGGAAATTCTGTGTGGCTATAATTAGCGTTAAAAAGGTTTCAATTATTCGTGCCGGTCGCTTACCCTTACCGATAGAAGCAGTTTTAGCCACAATATGACGGGTGCGGCTCTTATGGGACATTAGACCTGCGTTTTGAAGCCAGTATGTAAGAAAATTCTATTGTACGCTCTTGAGATATTATTTGGTGGCCCTGAAAAGGGCCGTTTGGTTTTATGAAGTCAGTGCGTGAGAAAATTCTCTTGTACACTCTTTTTAACTCTTTGATGGCCCTGAAAAGGGCCTTTTGGTTTAAATGATGACACGGTCACGGTTGCACGTTTTATGATGGACTATCTTAAAGGCCTAGAAGATAGTTGAGGATCTGTTAGGGAATATAAAATTATTAAATTTATGATAGTTTTACTCATTCTTATAATCATAATAACTTAACATTAATAAATGTTTATTCGTATGTCACACTGTGCCTGAATGGCCTGGATCTAGGAATTCTCACCATCGCCGCAACCATCAACAATGTTTTGCATCGTTTGGGGGATTTCAGTAACGACAGCCAGCGGAGGAAATTCTATAATACGTACATACAAACATATATTTTGACTGATACCTTGTCTCCTTTTCAACATTCACCATTTAAATACCATACCATTCGGATCATTTGTATACAATCTGAGTTGTAGTATGCCTTTGCATAATTCAACTTCAAAGATTCAAAGAATTAGAATTTAGGCAATTTGAGCAATTCTGAATTTCAAGGGTAATGATAAACATTGAAATACACTAGAATTCAAATTACGATAAAATTCGTTATTAGAAAATATCTGACAGGTTTAGTGATTGTTATGAAAACACAATAATCAATTGCAACATTTTCAAATGTGTAAGCGTCTCTAAAAATGTTCAAAGTTTAGGAAGTTTTATCAAACAGAAAGTAACAAAAATTATTTTGCAGTTGTTGTAAGGTTATATATAAGTATATAGGGTACATGTCCCTTGGCTCTGTCGATTATGTAGCGCACGATTACAATTTTAACTGTAACTCATACAATAATTTAGCTAGAAACGATATTCAACCAGTTATACCTTTGCAAAGACATGCTTAACAAGGCGTTTGCTGTACTGGACCATAAAATGTCACCAACTAACAATATTGAGTCGAAAGCTTTCGATGGATATTGATATCATTAAGGATTCTTGTTCGGACGAATTTCAGTAAAGTTTGTTTATTTCATCGCTCCGGGCATTTATTTATATTAACGCTCCGGGCATTCGGCTATATTTGGTATACTATACGGAATATAAAGCTACTTTATAACATCTAAATGACTTTCTCATTTGATCAATCGGCCATTCCATTTCAAAACATTAAAATTCCCACTATATTCTTTTAGTTATATAGGTGTTGGTATGAATAAGCCCTTCGAAGAATACACAACCGCTCACTCTTACTTTTTCATTGAAAACTTTTATATTCTACATTTTAATATGTGCTGAATACATTTGGCCAAAATTGGAAATATAAGGTTAAAAAAATATGGTCTGATTTTATGGATCCACTGCATAGTACACTGTTGCCACTCCGAGGACAAGAACATCTGAGCTCCACCGTCTGGCCGAGATAAAAATGCTCCACGATCGTTTTAGTGAGTCTATCAATCGGTACAGGGCACGCTGCCTGACATCGGATCACCAGATCATCCGGAATCTAGTTCCTCGCCCCTAGGATTTTTAAATTGTAGTTGTAGTTGTAGAATTTGGTTATCAAATTTTAACTAACAATACCCCAAGGGCTGATCTGAATAATTAATTAAAACACATAACACAATAAACACATTAAACACATAAAACACTTAAAACAAAGCTGAAGAGCCTACTGGGCTAAATCACTTAAAAATTGTAATCAAGTATGTAAGACAAAGAATGAAATTAAAAACAAATTTAGAAGTAAACTGTTGCCTAGTAACGACTTGGCAAAATCCAATATCACTGCCAATCGACCGAAATGTAAGATAAACTCTTATTCAAATAACTCTCTTAAATTAGAAATTTAATTGATTTATTGATTCATCGTGGGTTGCGCCAACCAGCTAGGAAAATTTTTTCACCGACGGAGAATTGTCCTGCAGTCGTGACGAACAAATCGGCCCTAGATTAAATGGCGCACAAACCGAACGAAATATTAATTTAATTCTTATATAAACAACTCCCTGAGCTGGATTGGTTGTCCTCAAAAGGATAGATTATTTATTAGTGGGTTTCGCCAACCAGCTGGATAAAATTTTCCCGACGGCTCGCCCTCCATGGAGGCGTTTTTGCAGTTGCGGCGAACGAATCGGCACCATATTAGCCGCACAAACCGAACGAAATAAAAGTTTAATTCTTGTATAAACAACTCTTTTTATTAAATTGGTTGTCTCAAAAGGACAGATTATCAATTTACGGATTGCGCCTACCAGCTGGCAAACCCTCCAACGACCACCGAACTAAATTTAAGATTAGTTCTTCAATAAACAACTCTTTTATTTAAATTTATTGTCCTCAAAAGGACAGATTATTTCCACCTACTGCTGCTCGCCCCCAAGGACGCTTTCCCTCAAACAGCAGCGTTTCCGAAGTCACGGTGAAACAATTGCCACAATGAGGTAAGATGGCGGCTTGCACAAACCGACGCGATTGTGCGCCCCCATAATCCGCCATATTACCTCATCGCGACGATCGCTGTTTAGGAGAGCCTTGGTACATGGTACACCACCAGCTGCCTATGCGACCAGCTCCGCTGCCGGCAAATGAAGCAGATGCGACCAGCTGCCTGCGACCAGCTCCGCACAGCTTCAATGCTGTCAAACGACTGAGGCAAATTTTTTCCTAAGTGTGCGTTTTATACCCGGCTCAGCTGCATGCGAGACGACATGGAGAGACAAATGACATGATTGGTTAAAGTCTCTCTCTAACACAAAGAAGAAGAAGATGATGCAAGACGTTCCTTGCTTCGATTTGAAATCTGTGATAGGAAATTTGGTAAATTTACTCTGCAAAATGGCATTATAAGACATCACTTTATATTTGCGTTATTTTCAATAGTTTACTATTATTTGAGAATAATGTTTGACAATTGAATTGAAGCGCGGTAAAATTTCCGACCGATTGAGGAAGAAATCATGTAAATCTATCGTGGATTATTTGAGTTATTCGCGTACAAAACGTACGGTTTTTCGTGACGGTCGCAATATTTTAGATTTTCATTTGACACCCTACCCTTGCCGTAAGACGTAGTCTACGTCAAAATGTTGCCGAACATGTGGGGAGCCAATAACTGTACCTCATATACTCATAGATTGCAGAGCATACGACGTTCAACGACAAGAATGTAACCTAGGTTCAATAATTGGAGACATTCTAGGACCAAATGAGGATGCAGAGAATGTTATGTTTTTAAAAGATAAGAAACTAATTAATTTGCTTGAGATAATAACTCAACTTGAATAAGGACAATTTCTGCTTGGGATAAATGACCGCTTAAGCGGTTAAAATCCTTACACAAAAAAAGCTGTTGTTTTCAGCCGTTGTATTGAGTTTAAAGAGTTGCTGGTGCCATCGTCGTTATTACAGTGTGGTAAAATTCGTTCTTCCGTTTTTGTGTTCATCATTAAACGTCGTATATATCATTTTATTAGGTTCCTGGTCCATTGTTCATTTCGATGTCCGTGGGCGAGAATGCTGCAACACTGTACGATAGCGAATGTGGAACGGTATAGACAGGCACGGAACAGACAAAATTCTATTCTTCGAAGGAAAAAGCGCCAGAGGGAAGATGGAGACCGCGAAGAAATGGAAGCACTGTACCGTGCTAACGACACACGCAAATTCTATGAGAAGTTGAACAGCTCGCGGAAAGGCTACGTATCACAAGCTGATACGTGCAGAGACCTGGATGGCAGCCTTCTCACAGGAGAGTGTGAGGTGATTAAAAGGGGGAAGCAGTACTTCGACGAGCACTTAAACGGAAATGTTACAGCGAACGAAAGTGGCTCGGTAATAAATCTAGGAACACGCGCAGAAGATGACAGGACCCCAACCCCAACCCTTCAGGAAGTTGAGGAAGAAATTGGTCGGTTGAAAAACAACAAAGCCGCTGGTGTTGACCAACTCCCAAGCGAGCTATTGAAATACGGTGGTGAAGCACTGGCCAGAGCGCTGCACTGGGTAATTACCAAGATTTAGGAGGAGTAATGTTTACCGGAGGATTGGATGGAGCGAATGGTGTGTCCCATCTATAAAAAGGGCAACAAGCTGGATTGCTGCAACTATCGTGCGATCACGCTACTGAGCGCTGCCTACAAGTTGCTCTCCCAAATATTATGCCGCCGCCTTTCACTAAATTGCAAAGGAGTTCGTGGGGCAAAACCAAGCGGGATTCATGGGTGCCGCGCTACTACGGACCAGATTTTTGCGATTCAGCAAGTGCTGCAGAAATGTCGCGAGTACACCGTGCATCACCGTGCATTCATCGATTTCAAATCAGCTTATGATACAATCGATCGAGACCAGCTATGGCAAACCATGTACGAGTATGGATTTCCGGAAAAACTGACGCGGTTGATCAAAGCAACGATGAATCGAGTGATTTGTGTTGTCCAAGTATCAGGGGCACTCTCGAGTTCCTTCGAATCTCGGAGAGGGTTACGGCAAGGTGAGGGACTGTCGTGTTCATTGTTTAACATTGCATTGGAGGGTGTGATTCGAAGAGCTGGGATAGACACGAGTGGCACGATCTTCAGGAAATCTTTCTTAACTTTTTGGCTTCGCCAATGACGTTGATATCGTAGCACGTAACTTTGAGACGATGGCGGAAACGTACATCAGACTTAAGGCTGAAGCTGGTAGGATTGGGCTTGTGATTAATGTGTTGAAAATAAAATACACGAAGGCAATGAAGAACAATGTTAGCCTCCTAGCACGAGATCAGATCGACGGTGATGAAATAGAGGTAGTAGACGAATTCGTGAATCTGGGCTCATTGGTGACCGCCGATAACGACATCAGCAGAGAAATACAAAGGCGCATTATGGCTGGCAATCGTGCCTACTTTGGACTCCGAAGGACGCTAAGATCGAACAAAGTTCGCCGAACCACAAAGTTGACCATCTACAAGACATTAATTAGACCGGTAGTTCTCTACGGCCACGAAACATGGACATTGCTAATGGAGGACCAACGTGCCCTTGGAGTCTTTGAACGGAAGGTGCTGCGTACCATCTACGGTGGAGTGCAGATGGAAGACGAAACGTGGAGGAGGCAAATGAACCACGAATTGCACCAGTTGCTGGGAGAACCTTCCATCGTGCACATCGCAAAATCGGTCGACTACGATAGGCTGGGCATGTAAGCATGTCGAACGTTCTCGAAAACGAATTGACAGGTACAAGAAGAAAAGGCGCGCTACGAACAAGGTTGATCGATCAAGTAGAAGGCGACCTGCGGACTCTCCGCAGACAGCGAGGTTGGCGAGTGACAGCCATGAACCGAATAGAATGGAGACAACTTCTGTGTATATCAGAGGCCAGGCCGGCCTTAATCTGATTGGTAAGGTCAGTACTCTCTAAAATCAAGTCTACTCTCAGTTTGCCAGTCTGTAAAGAAACACCTCGGAAGGCTTTGCAGACCAGTGCGCACATTATTCGGTCGAAAATGAATAAGGCACCAAATCTGACCCCTGTGCATAAATAGAAACGAATAGAATTCGCCAGACTCAACATGGCACGCCAGTGGGACACGGTAAAATCTTTGTAAATTTCGTGTTTTTAAACTAATGGACCCAACTATATTTTGTTCAATTTTTTATTATTTCAATATTCATTTTTCAACTCTAGGTGATCTTTTCCGATAAATAGAAATTCATCCTAGATGATCCCGCTGGATTTACTGGCTATTGACGAGATCTACGGAAGGAACCGGAGTACTTCTCCAGACGTATTTTCGGAGGACGATCTCTAATGTTTTGGCTTGGACTGCTGCAGGAAAGCTTAATTTTGCCCTCACGTCTTGTAAGGCGAACTCGACGGACTATGGTGAGATTCTTAAAAGCTGCTCAGTTCCATTTAAAGGAAAGTATCGTCGCCAAAATAAACCGTGTTTCAACCAGATAATGCCAGCATTCACACCACTGCGGCTACAAAATCCTGGGTTAGCGACCGAAAAGTTGTTCGGGTATGTTCGGGTATAAATCCAGTGCAAAACAACTGGGGAATAATTCATTGACAGATCTACGCCAACAAGAAGCAATACAACAGTATTGCTGAGCTTGAAGTGGCAGTTTCGGAAATTTTAAAGAACTTGGAAGGAAGTATGCCAAAAAAAATGTCCAGCATGTGGAGGACCAACTGATTATTAAAATGCAGAAAGTGTTCAGAAAAATTAATATTTTGACATGTATCCATTGTAAAACATAAGTGTGGCTATAAATATAGCCACTTTATTTCATAAATTTGAAACAATAGAGGATTTTCTTCTGCAAATTTACAATACTGGTTTGAATTTCATTCTTAAGCCTATCCATTTTAAACAAATTACAATGAGAAATTAAGTTTTATGCCCAGTTTACAAGTTACACCATACGAGTGTATGCGACTAAAGAAACTAGCCGCAGTGTGTACTTGGAAAAAAATTTGTAAAACTTTTAAAGCATTCCTCAATCTTGGTACACGAGTAATGTTTATAAACGAATTGAGGAATTTAATAACTTAAAAAGATTGAGAACATCGAAGGTACTTCTTAAGATCGTGCCAAAAAAGAAGGAAAAAATTGACAGCTAAGAAAAATAAAATTTATACTCTCACTTAGAAAGCATTGGGCCTGGAAAAAAATGCTGATTGTAATAAATAGTAAAAATAGTGGTACAAAAAATATATTTGGTAAGCTGATGACCAAAACTGTGGGTGTTCTATAACCGTAGGGAGATATAGTGTCGTGCACAACAGTAACTTAATGAAAGTTAAGCTAAAATAAAACATCATTCTATTTCCTACTGCAAACTTATTAAGAAGAGTCTCATCTTTTGTACAGTAAGACAATTTCGATTGTTCTACTTGATTTTTAGATTATCCGAGAAGTTTCACCTTTATTAAAGCCAACCCAACTCTGCAATAATGGTATTCCATTACGTTCTACGAGGAAGTGTCTGTTAAGCAGGCATTGACTACTGTAAACCAAAGTAACCCTATGAAATCTACCATTTTAACTGTTTATTCACTTATTCATCGAATGGTGCAGCAGCGTCAGAAGTGAATACACAGATTTTATCAAACCGGTAAATGTCTTCAAATTCAGTGGAAATATCCCTCCAGCGCGAATAGCGAGCCCCTTTTGGACCTGTTTGTGTAGAATAAGGGCATTCAGATAGATTGATTTACAGTGGACTTTATCGTTTCCAATTTTGGTTCCTATCGAATTGAGCCAGTCAAAGGCGTAAATGTGGCGTGTGATGCGATTGTTCTGGAATGTAACAAATGTGATTAGTTTTATTGACAACCTTTAATAGCAAGCACCGTACCTCGAGTTCTAAATTTTCAAACATTGTGCAATACAGATAGATTTCCGCAAGGTACTGCATTGCCAGCAAAAGTAGCGGTAGATCCTCATATAGTGACTCCGAAATAATTGGATAGATGTTCAATGTAATCAAAACTGCACTCGAGCATAGAAATATGAAAAAGTTCAAGTCCGATATCTTTCTGAGCAACTGGAAATTCCTGTCGGATACAATCCAAAGTTATTTCTCATCATGAAAGCGAACCGCAGATGAATATTACCTGACAAACGAGGCATGATACGAGAGGGCATTTTTGAAGTTTGTATTTAACTCGCTCCAGAAACGAGTTTTATCCGCTTGTGATAACTCAATCAAATCCTGTGGCTCCAACGCGTAATTTGAAACGGTTTTCTCGAAAATACCGCTAAATTGCTCCACGATTATGGAGCATTCTGTGCGCATAATACTTAATATCGGTATAAACTGCGAAGGGGCGTAGATCACCGTGTAGCACCATGGTATGAAAACTAGCACTGCGAATAAATGCAATATTTTGCTCAAAGCATCCGGCACCCCATCCATTGGGATTGGAATTTTCACTAAGTTTCCGTTCATCCCAGCGGTGAAAACCCATGTCAGACTGTTGAAAGTGATCATGGAATAAACCACGGTCAAGCGTTTATTAACTTTAAGGAAGGCTTTTCTACGCAATTCGAAAGCACCACCATCATCGCGAAGGCATGATTTCGAGTTCAGATATTGCTTCAGCTCCGTAACGGTATCCCGATAGTATGCTAAACATAATCCTCGAAAGATGGCAACGGTCAGCACGATGAACAGGTTTACAAAAGCTGTGGATTCCTTCAGATTAAATGGAGTTTTGCGAACACACCGAATTG
Organism: Aedes japonicus; assembly: GCA_034211315.2. NCBI lineage: Eukaryota > Metazoa > Arthropoda > Insecta > Diptera > Culicidae > Aedes > Aedes japonicus. The sequence goes on from JASCZW010007226.1 coordinate 66,663, forward strand.
TTGCAGCACCTATGGAAACATATTGGAATCCGTGCAGTAAACTGAGAACCGCCCACAGAACTTTGATGCTCAACCATTTGGTCAGTGGTGGCCGTTGCTCTGGAAAATAAATACATGATGCAGTTAGAATTGAAACAAGTTTACTACATGTCAAATTACCGAAAAGTAGGCATAGAGAATCTGACAACCAGAAATAGTCTGTTTCGTTGTCAAACTCGACGATACGCTTCCAGCGGCGCTTGATGCGTTCCATTGTTTCAACGCCAACAGACCTCTCCTAACTTGGAGAGCCGAATAAATATGACTAATTCCATCACCTCAATTTATATTAAAGCAGACTTTAAAGGGCAACATATTCCTAAATCTATCGATCGGCCAAGATTGCTGCTCAATTAAACACACGACCCGGTCTTAAATATATTCATGACTGATGTCTTGGAGGATTAAAAATTCATAACTCTGAGGACAATCATTACTTTCGTCTGGAATCGCCAATGGAGTTGTCGTTATTAATTCATAAGGTTTATCCCCAAGCGGTTTGAATTAATATATTACTGTTTAGTTGGAATGTCTTCTCATGGTCTTTGGGTTCAACCACTCTACAAACAGCTGTTGGATGGTTGAAACTAGCAAGGTTAAGGTCTATTTCCGCAATAAGCCGGACACACAAAATCTGTTATAAAACATAAGCATGTTATTTCTAAGGTAAGGATTTATTTCATAAGTTTGGGATAGAGTTAAAAAATTCAAACGATCAAAACATCGTGATTCACTCCAGCCATAGGTACAGACTTCTAAGTGATCTTGCTGGCAGCTCTGGTAACTCCCAATGGCTTCCAAATGGGTGTAATTCAGAGCTATTGGGAGAGTTTATAGGTTTCAGTATATTATTAACTTTATAGGCTTCGTTGATTTCGTCTCGATGGCTCCACCGAGGTTTAAGCAAGATGACGCGAAGCCAAACTAGGCCAAACCAAACTACTATCAGCGTGGCTTCTAATAGGAGTAGATAGGGTAGGTAACGACTTAAGCACCCCGAGACCCTATTCCAAGCACGGGGTTAACGTTAACCTACAACGCTCATTTTTTGCAGTATGGTGCTCCATCTAGTGAAGCACCATACTGCAAAAAATGAGCGTTGTTGGTTAACGTTTACCCCGTGCTTGGAATAGGGTCTTGGGGTGCTTAAGTCGTTTCCTACCCTATATGGAGTTAATGCAAAATAGTCAACTGCTTCGAAATGTTCAGGGCTGCACACAAGCGATTCAGATGAACGCGAATCATAGAAAACGGATAAAAAAAAGCCACGCTCTTAAAATGTTGAAAATGAATGTTTATGCAGGTGTTAAATTTATTTATTTATTTTTTTATTCATCGAAATACTTATTTTCTTATACTTCTATTTATTTGTTAAGTAACTTAAATACTTATATATTATATTATGTTTCAAGTTTTTTCCATAATTATTAAAATTAATATATTTATTTTTTGATTAGTTATTTTATTCATTTATCTATTTATTTATTGAATATTCATTCATTCATTTATTGTTTAATTCATATTTTTGTTTATAAGTTCGTAAATGTGTTATTTTTTTTATCTGTTAACATATCTATTATATTTTATAAGATAATTTATTTGTTTATGTATTTATTTTTTCATAAAATTATTTATTCATTTACCTATTTATTAACGTTTTTATTTATTCAATTTTTTTTCAAATTGATTTACTTATCAAATTACATATTTATTTTTAAAATAATGTATTTATTTATTAACTGATATAATTATTGTTTCATTTATTTATTCGAAAATTTAAACATTCTTTTTATTTCTCTATTTATTTATGTACTTTTTTATATAGTAATTTATATAAATGTTTATCTATGATTTCATATATTTATGTATTTTTAAGTTGTCACTTATTTATTGATTTTTTTTAAATATGTCTCTATTTGTAGGTATATTTCAGGGGGCAAGTCACTCGGCCACCATGTGGTAACACCCTGAAAAACACACTCCGGCACACTTCAAACACACTCCCCTCATTCTGAAAGATAAATTCATTTCTGGCACCACTTACTCGAATCGATTGTTTGTTTCTCTCGCTTGCACTGATGTGATTCAGATGGTGCGTTAGTGTGCGTGCATTAAACGTTGAAAAATCCATAGATGCCGAATAGCATAAATTTAGAATTGTAGTATTGCCAGATATGTTGAAACACAGAAACACCTTCCAACACCCCGGAACACCTTCCGATACACTGAAACACAAACACAACGTGGCAGAGTGACTAACCCCCTGGTATATTTATTTATTTATTTCATAAGTTAAGTGTCAAGCTATGCAAATTTTTTTTTTTCGATTTATTGGTATACTTCGAAACTGATAAATTGTTTTCTATTAATGCTTATAAAGTAATAATTATTTATCTTTATAAATATTTAATTATTTAGTTAATAATTTAGTCATTTATACATATTTTTCTATATATTTCGATTTTTTCATTTATGTTTTTTGTTTTTTCATTCAAATGAATAAATACATTGACTCATTTATTTATTAATACATTCATTTATTGCTCAATAAATTAATTTATTATTTTCATATATTTTAATTTATTTATATATTAAGAAATTGAATAAAAGTCTTTTTTTCATAAATTTATTTAATAATTTATCTTTTTATTCATTTATTGATTGATTCATCTATGTGTATTTAAATCAATATTTTTATTCATTTTTTCACGTATATTGACTTAGTTATTTATTTATATATATTTTTTTTTTATTGTTTATTTGTTCATATGCTTATAAAATATTTTTTTATTTTCTTATTTTTTTTGTTTTATGCATAATTTTATTCTATTTTTTCAATATTAATTTGATATAATATATTAATTTATAAATTTTTCAATGTATATTTTGACTAGTTTATAATTCTTCTTATTCATTCACTTATTTACTTATATATATTAATATTTATATCTTAATTTATTTCATTGATATTATTGACTTTTTTTGAGGATATTGACTTTTTGAAACAGATGTTAAATTAATTTTTTAATGATAAATTTATTATTTTTTTAAATCTCTGTTTCCTCTTTCATCCATTGATTTGTTCAGTTACCTATGTATCAAATTATTAAATTTTTTTAACGATAGAAAAACTTATCGTTTAATCATAATTATTTATCTAATAAATTATTCAACTATTGATTTATTGATTAACGTATTTTTGTAATAAATTATTAATATATTTATTGATGAATTTATTTATTTATTAATTAAAATATTCAAAATTTCTTTATTTATGAATATATATTAACTTCAAAATATATATAAAAAAAATTGATTGATAAATAGTAATTAATTTTTTATGAATTTATTTATGAGTTTATGAAATAATGAATTTGTTTCTGTATTTATTTATTTATGCATTAATATTTTTGTATAATCATTTATAAATATTTTATTATATATTCATTTATTGAAATATTTATTTATTTATTTATTTATATATTTATTTATTTATTCAAAAATTTAATTATTTACTTATTTATTTGTTTATTTTTTTCTTAATTTATTTACTTGTTCAGCTTTTTATTCATTTGATTTTTTTATTTTGTTAGTTATATCTAAAGTTTAACATCTGTGATTTTTGTTTATTGAAATAATTTTTAATTTACTTGGATGTTTATTTATGCATTAATTTATTTACTTGTTTATTTATTCTTTTGCCTAAATATTAATTTGTATGTTTATTTATTAAAATATAAGGTTATTAATTTTTAATAACTTATTTAATAATTTATTTATTTATTTATTTATTCATGTATTATATTCTTTAATTTTGTTTTTGTTTGTTCAATTTTTTTTATTGATTGAATAATTTATTTATTTATTCATTAATTTATTAATTTATCACGTTATTAATATATTAATTTATTAAAGCATTTACTCATTCACTGATTATTGAATTAATTTATTTTTATATACATATTTATTATGAGCATGAGCATGAGCATGATTGACCGCCCGAGGTTGCTACTCCGTTATTGCCAGATTAGCTGTTATTACACAAAGAACCAAAAGATGATGCTTGGGACTAGCATACACCCTCAATGTGTAAACACTGGTGATCTTAAACTAAGGCTATACCGGCGCCGGCCTCGCCCGAATGCAGGTCAAGTAGAGAATTGAAAGGAATATGTTGACGTGATACTCGCTTTGTTGAAAACCGAGAACACTTCTGCACTTCCACGAGAAATCGCTGGGATGTTGGATAAAATGGTTGGGTATGCAGCCGGATCCGTTTTGGTAAACGGTGTGCTGAATTCAACTGACGTCGGCAGCGAATAAGATATTTAGCTATGTTCCCGATTTATTCTCTGAACAGAGATGCACATTAAAGCTATTCAAATTTTGGCACCGATTTAAACCAACAGTAATGATGCAGTTGGGGCTACTCACAAGTGTGGGTGGTTTATTTCAATGGAATACAAGAATACGTTAAGAACATCGAGTTTGAGGACCGATTTAAACCAGCAGTAGGGATGCTGTTGGGGCCACTCACAAGTGTGGGGGGTTTGTTTCAGCAGAATATTTATTATGTAATTTATTTATTCGTGTATGATTATTTTTACTTATTCATTTATTTATTTATTTACTTATTCAGATATTAATAATGATTGATAATATTGAATATAATTGTTTTTAAATGCATATTTGTTTTTTCATTAATTTATTTCTTTAATTATCAATTTATCTGTTCCTCAATTTAAAAGATTATTAAATAATTTATTTCATGAGTTCTTCGTCTAGTTTTGCATCTTCTTCTTATCGATTTAATTATTGATACTGTTTTTGTTTTATGTTCATGAATATAATTATTTATATTATGAATACTATTTATAACATGTTTTTAAATATATTTTTTAATTACCTAATTTATTTATGTACATTTATTCGTATATATCTATTAAAATAATAATTTATTTATTTAATTATTTTATATTAATTTATTCATTTATACAGTTTTTATTGATTTTACAAAGATTTTTTCATTTATATGTTTATTTATTCATTTATTCGTTTTTTAATTCAATACCGGATAAATTAGTTTTTGAGTTTATTTATGAATTATTTTATGTAAACTCATCCACTTTTTGTTTATTTATTTATATATTATTTATTTATGTCGCTTTATTTGATCAGTTATATAATTTTTTATTTATACCTTCAGCTATTCGACTATTTACTTATTTTATTAGTTTTGTGTGTAACATTCAAATTATTATATTTATAATTTTTAATATTTCTTTGATTCTTAATTATTCATCAATAAATGTTATATACATAAATTTATATTCTTCAACTTTTTTGCATTTTGATTCATTGATATAATTTTTCATTTTTATATATATATATATATATATATATATATATATATATATATATATATATATATATTTCATTTCAACCCCGAAAATAATAAGTGGATATTTTTATGTACCGCACTCAACGGGCAATCTACAAACCTCAACTGTCTCCTGGGATGATGGATGAACTTGATTTGCAGGGATTTAACTTACCTAATTTACTTGATTTGACTGGAAAAAGATTCAAAAAAGATAACACAGATAAGATTACTACCTCATCAATGCCTCCGCTCAATTTCAAACTACTTCTATTCAATTTTCACCTGCTCTGCCGTGAGCTAACGGAACTATCAATACTTTCTCTTCAACAACTTTGTTCTAGCAAAAAATTGCTGTCTACTCCTAGAGCCTCATGGTGATGAGGAATTGTTTCCTTCTCAAAACAACATCATCACAGATAAGATTGATATAAATGATAACAGTAGTTAAAATTTGGTCTTTGTATTTATTGAATTATGTATCGAAAAACAGTAATTGAAACTTAAACTTTGTTGGGAAATAGACATCAAATAAGTGAGGCGACTGAATTGTAAGTAGAAGACAAACAACTATCGCTATACCTTACCTTACCAATCAGGCCAAAGCCGGTGTGGCCTCTGCTGTACACAGAAGTTGTCTCCATTGTAATCGGTCCATGGTGGTGCCTCGTCAGCCTCGCTATCTGCGGATAGTCCGCAGGTCGCCTTCTTCTTGATCAATCCACCTTGCTCGTTGCGCAAGTCTCGCTATACCTATACTAAACCTATACAACTATCGCTATACCTATACTAAAATATATAAGTTTCTATCTTTGATCTAATTACCATTCAATTCCGTGAATGTCATTGGAAGAACGCCCACAGAATCTATCGCAACATAGGGGTTGTTTTGAGCATGAGCATGATTGGCCGCCCTAGGTTGCCACTTCGTTATTGCCAGATCAGCAGTTATTACACAGACAATCAACAGATGATGCTGGGGACTAGCATACATCCTCAATGAGTAAAAACTGGTGATTCCAGACTAAGGTAGCAGCGGCGCCGACCTCTCCCAAATGCAGGTTAAATAAGGAAAGGGTAGAAATGTGCTGACGTGACACTCGCTTTGACGGAAGCCGCGGAGTCCACTGCACTTTCACGAAAATTCACTGGGATGACGGATAAAATTGTTTGGTTTGCGGTAGGATCCGTTTTGGTGAACGGTGTGCTGAATTCAACTGACGTCAGCAGCGAGTCAGATGTTAAACTATGTTCCCAGCTTATTCTGTGTACAGAAATGCACATTAAAGTTCTTCAAATTTTGGCACCGATTTAAACTAATAGTAAGGGTGCTGTAGGAGCCACTCACAAGTGTGAGTAGTTTAATTCAGCAATAACGTAAAGGTATCGAATTTGACGACTAATTTAAACCAACATTGAGGATGCTGTTGGAGACACTCACAAGTGTGGGTGGTTTATTGCAATAGATTACAAAAGTACGTTAAAATTTTGAGTTTGAGAACCGATTTAAAACTAACAGTAGTGGCCACTCACATGTGCAGTTATTTAGTTTATTTCAACGGAATACAAAAATGCTTTAGAATATCGAGTTTAAGTACCTTTAAACAAAAATATCCATAAATGCCCAAATATAACCCTGGTTCTAGAATAATAGTTGAAGTTAAGAAAAAAGTTAAAGACAAAATTAAATTGTTATGCTAAAATGCTGAATATCCAATAAGCAAAGCAGTTAGTCCAACACATACTTAAGAGACATACTGAGCACTCCATGACCGCTCTCACGTGTCATATAAAATGGAGTATTAACGGCATACGCTAAAGCATTCTCGACGGCAGCCATTACCTCAACAATTAGAATTGATATAACTCAGAATCTGTACTAGATATTGAAAATTTAATCACATCAGTTTGTATGCTTACTTGCCGTGAGCAATTTGATGAAGTTCGATTTGATTTTCATTCACTAACAATCGAGATTTATCAATTTGAAAAAGCAAGCTAAGTTTGCTAGAGAAAGATAAAAGATACGAAAAAATACATGGAGCAGCGATTCACCTTAATAGGAAGAGGAATACCCCTGGGGTATGTCTCTTTCTCTCTCTCTCTCTCACTCTCTCTCTCTCACTCTATCTCTCTCTCTCTCTCTTCCTCTCTCTAAACTGGGAGTATCCGTTGCATTCTGACCCTGCTACAAGAAGCCATCACGTAGGCTATTCGCTCAGAACAACCTGCTGAGAATAGTCCTGCAGCCATAGGTAATCCTTGCACTGATGGTGGGTTCTTATTACACATCACATCACATCACATCAGGAATGCATTTAAAAAGCGTCTTGTTCCGCTGTTCAAGATCTGGATCTGATGAAAGAGCACGGTATCAATTTCGTGCAAAAAGAGGATACTCCACCACATTGTCCTAAATTGCGTTCGATTGAGCGCTACTGGACAATAACCAAGCGGCATCGCCAAGAGAATGGCAGAGAGGCACAATCTGTCAATGACTTCAATGAAGGAGGTGCGTTCCGAGGTGAAGTTCATTTCACACACCAAGTTCTCCAAGTAGGTGCTGCTGTGGCTGACAATCAGCGAAAAGGGGATGTCAAAGCAGCTCTTCTTTCGCTCCGGACTGGCCCTGAACGGGAAAATTTATAGTACGGAATGCCTGTCGGAAGTTGCGTCGTTCATCAAGAAATACCATAAGGGCGAAGACGCAGTGTTCTGGCCGGATCTGGCGTCGGCCCATTACTCGAAGCAATCGCTGGAGGAGATGGAACGTCCCCCAGCTGCGTCCCATCGATAATTTCTGGGCCAACCTGAAGCGTAAGATCTACTCCAACAATTTTGTCGTGAAAACTGAGGAGCAATTGATAAATAAAACGAAGAAAGAACTCAAAAACATGCCTACACGCATGTATTCGTCCGCCATGGCGAATGTTTGTTTTGCAAGTAAGCTCAAATAATTCCTTCCATGGGAAGTTTATCAAAAGCAATTATCTGTCTTAGCTTTTTTTATCACCATCCGAAAAAAGTCCATTTTGTTAATGCAAACGTTAGCAGGGAAATCCACTGATTTACTGTATTTCAAAAAGGTCTATTTCCGCTCATGCTAAATCTCATTTCGACTCACTTCCAACGGACGTTGGCAAGAGATAGTTATTGGAATTTGTTTTGGAAGGCATAAATCTCCTTCCAAGCGAAGAAGTAGGTACAGCTAACAGCAGACAGCCCGAGCATAAAAGGATTCCATTTGTGAATTACACCGCGAAATCCAAACCTGTCAGAGCAGATGTTACCTACGGGATTTTTGGCAGAGAAGAAAATCACCCAGCAAGAAGAAATGTCAGGTTACACGAATCTGATTCGAACCTAATTGAGCCAGGAACGGGGCTAGTTAGCTGACTCAATCCCAGTTCCTCAGACGGAGTGCATGGTGAAATGGAATAGCTATTTCCTGTTTGAATATTAATCAAACTGGCTTCGATGAAAAAGGGTACCCGGTAGAAGTCATAGTGGCAGAAAGGAAAGGTAATTGATATTTGGCTTCTCATCAAGGTAGGATTCTAGCAGGAGCAAGAGATTGCGCCCAAGAGTTGGTAGTACGTCGTGGAAAAAGTTTCCTTGAAATGTAAAGTAATCAAACAACCATCGATCACCGCCGCCAGTCGTCGGCTCTCCACCCGTGAGGGGTTTCCCCATGTTACAATAGTGCGAGCGCCCTTTGGCTAGTCGGTGCTTGTGGCCACCACAGGAATACGCGCGTGCATGGTTGATTGAAGTTGGGCTGAGTTTGTTCCGTAACATTACTGGTAAGGGTTCACTTGGGTAGTCGGCAGCACGGATGAATTGTTCGGATTTTTAGGGTTGCCAGGATCGGACGCACTTAGCAACGTTTCACGAGTTTTTCTGCGTTTGGAAGAAAATAATGGGATATTTCCCAGGGTAGGTCGCAAAGAACAGTGTGCCAGCCACGACATCACACACACTAGACAAATATGTTTCCTAACAGTGGCACTTTGGTTTTCTATCTATACCACATGTGCGGCACACTGAGGCACACTTTTGACAAATGAGCTTATAGAAATATGAAACCAGCAACCTTGCCAATATACATTGCCTCAGCAGAAAATAACAATTTGGACTGGCAACACATTGGCACCTTCAGCACATTACGGGAACTCCCAGATCATTGCAACGCTTTTCGACACACTCAATAGCACAGGTGAAAATTGTGCTGTGCGATCCACCCCTTGGATATTTCATATAAACTTAAGCCAGATAATGCCTGAATCTAGCCTGCTGGAGGAAAGATTGTAAACATTGTTGTATGGCGCATGAAAGTTTGCAAACAATTTCGTTGTTTACACAATCTTTGGATTGGAATTAAACGAGGAGAAATTTTGCACGCCTGGTAAAGTTTATATTTTTTTCTGTGTATATATTTTGAAGATTCCTTAGTTTTTTCGAGATAAATCATAAATTCATCAAATTCACAAGAAATACGAATTTGTTCGTAAAGCAAGGAAGACCAACAGGTAAGTAAAGAACGAACAGTTTTGCTGGTTCAAAAATTATAGTGATTAGGGCAGCTCCAATCCTGATGGACATTCTGATCTATTTAGATCTATTGATCTAAATCTAGATCTTGATGCGCATACCGCACAGCTAGATCTTTATCTATTTAGATAAAACAAGGATTTTTCCACCGCTGATCTGAATCGTAGAGTTGTATGTAAAGAAATGTAGATGGCAACCATAGAAACTCGATATGAGCATACGCCATTTTGTTATAGTTCGGTGTTCAGAACTGGGAGGTCGTAGGAAAGGCTAAGGGACAGGGTCTGCACAAAAAGGTGCATTTTAAATAACTTAAATAACTTTTGATAGATTTCAATCAGAAAAATACATTCATAATATAATTAAATAAGACATTCTCTAGATGTACTTGCAGGCGGATTCCCGCATTTTCCGCTGCAATTAGCCTTGCCATTTCCATGGCACTTTTGTCGGCTGGGAGCTTAGCTTTGACTTCGTCCCTTTAACGACATGCCGCCTGAACGGACCCACGAAGCTGCAACAGTTGAACAAGCTATGTTTGAGGACCCTGCTGATGTTGTTGCGACTCGACGTAAAGTTGATTATCGCATTCAGCTGTTCAACTTCCTCTCCAGGGCTCGCAGGAGCCCAGGCCTATCCATGGCCTCGCCAGTTTTACCGGAGACCCCTGCTTCCGAGGCTGTCGTGCTTCCGCAAGTATCGGAGGCGCCGGCAGATCCTGACTTCTTGCCAGGCGTGGATCTTATTAGTCCTCTTTTGGCGAACGGGTTCGCTTCCTCACTCGGCGTCGTTTCATTGACCCATGCTGTTGGGTCCCCCTTCAGCCGCTATCCATAACCACATGAAGTAGTCGCCATAGTGATCCCATGGTTGTCTATGCTCGCTTGAAGGCGAACAGGGAGGCCATGCTAGGATTGACGTGGACCTTCATGGGGACACCGCGTTCAAAGCCTGATGGGCGTAGCTCAGGATGAGAATCTGAGCCTGCACTCGCCTGGCTATCAAAGCCGGTCGTTGGAGATGGAAGGTACTGAAGGCCTGCCAGGGTTATATTCGCCATTTCCTGTAAGTGTTCCCCGACAGTATTCAGGGTGACGACATAGGTGCCAGCCCGAAATTGTGGTACCGTGGAAAGATTCCGTAAATCAGCCAGTTTCCGTAATTGAGGTCTTACTGACATTGACCCCAATGCGTCATGTGGCACACCCTCTATAGTTTGTTTGGACGTTAGGTTCCTCTATCCGTTAAGAGGAAATCTAAGGTTTCCAAGGGCACCGTGTGGACCCGAAGTACACCACACCTCTCGCTAACCAGCTTGACCGGAACAAATTGTATACCAGACAGCGAGTAATCATGTCGCATAACTTGTTTACACCTGTCGAGGTAGCGTGCATCAAGCTGGATGTACGAAGGGAGCTGTGGAAGGAAGGGAATTGATCAAGCGATAAGTCAAAAACGAGTTCTGTTGGGCTGGGTGTCAACGGACTGCATTATTCGTTCCGGTTAACAAGTGCAGTAAGCATTCTCAACGAGGATTTCCTGCCACAGTACTTAGAAGCCGTTGAGAACCTTGAGGACCTGCAGTTCATTGTGTACTCTGCAGCTGTGGCGGTTGTATAATATAAATTTCAACTTCAACTATTCAACTTCAGCGAGCCAAATGTAATCCCGAGGGACTAGCAAATGTTCACCTTCAAAGACCTCACTAAATAATCCATCGGTAGTAGCGACGGGCGGTGTGTACAAAGGCAGGGACGTAATCAATGCTAGCTAATGACCAGCAGTTACTGGGAATTCCAGGTTCATATGGACCATTTCAATCGTGCATTAGAGGACGGTGTCAACGGACTGCATTATTCCTACCGGGAAACAAGTGCAGTAAGCATGCTCAACGAGGATATCCTGGCACAGTACTTGGAAGCCGTTGAGAATCTTGAGGGCCTGCAAGTCATAGTGTACTCTGCAGCTGTGGTGGTTGTAATTACGGTTGGGATTACTGGCGTACCCACAAGGAAATGACGAAGGACGCCTATGACCCAACGCCCAAAAACCCGCATGGATGATGCGGTTGGAGGCCGAATCGCCATAGAACAAACCAAAATTGGTCGGTAAACGCAGTAAACGTTGCAGAAATAGTCAAGCCCACAGAGCTCCAAGACCTCACTGAAACTGATATTACTGAAGTCCTCGACACCCATGTATTGAGTGACGGATGCGTCGATATGGAGAAAGTTCGAAGCGGAAGGAGGAAACCCGAATGTTCAACACTAACCAAAAGGAGTTTTACAACCGCATCCGAAACAACAAAATAGACTACAACGAAGGACTTCCGGAGATTGGCGCAGTGACACAGTTTTGGGCTAATCTATGGGAGAATCCCGTTCAACATACCAGGGATGGGTTGTGGTTATAAGAGGAAGAGGTTAGGAGTAATGGAATTGGAAGCATGGTCGCCACCGTATTGACCGCCCAAGATATTCGCGGGGTTACCCAGCATACCAGAAATTGGGCTGCACCAGGACCGTATTTTGTACACAACTACTGATATAAGAAGTTCTCCTCAATCCATGGACGAATGGCGGATTGCTTCAATATGGTACTTGAGGGCCCCCAGTGGCTGCCAGAATTAATCACTAGAAGGGTACAGGCAAATAACATGCTTTTCAAAGCACTCTCGTCAGTAATCACCCGAAAGGTACAAAACCATTGCGATGCAAACAATGTCATGACCGAAGAACAGAAGGGCTGCCCGGGAAAAACACGCCAGGCTGCAAAGATTAGGTAATCATCGATGCAGTAATTGTAGGTCAGGCTAGCCAAAGAAAATGAGAAACCTGAGCATGGCATACAACGACTACAAGAAGTCGTACGACTTGTACCTTATCAGAGCACTGCAGTTGTACAAGGTAGATGGTGGAATCATCAGGCTATTACAGCATTCAACGAGCATGTGGAGTACACGTCTTCACATCACTGACGGATCAACATTGTTAAGATCCAGGACTCTCAGCATAAGAAGGGGAATTTTCCAAGGCGATAACTTTAGCCCGTTGTAGTTTTGCCCTGCGATCAACCCCCTCAGCCGGGCAGTCAATCAATGCAACTATGGCTACCATTAGAGGAAGAGCTACCAATGTTACCCACACCTTCTACATGGACGACTTGAAGCTGTTTGCGAAAACAGTTGCAAAGCTACACCGACTCTTGCAGCTTGTAACGGTGTTCAGTAACGATATTCGGATGGAGTTTGAAATCGATAAATGTCGAACAGTCAATCATCGTCGGGGTAAAGTGTCGAATACCGGCAGTTTTTGCATCAACAACCAGGAGGAGATTTAGAATATGGTTGAAGACGAGTCCTTCAAGTACTGCAATTGAACGAATAAGAAAGAGCTGCAGGAAAAGTTCCTGTATCGAGTCAACCATGTTATGAGATAGTACCTGTTGGCCGGCAACAAAATATAGGCGATTGACACGTTGGCCGTGCCTCTGTTGACCTACAGGTTTGGAGTGATAAAGTGGACCTAAACTGACTTGAAGGCGATAGAACGAGCAGTGCGATTGGCGTTCACTAAGCATCGCATGCATCACCCAAAGTCGGGCGTCGAGAGAGTCACCCTGCCACGTACTGAAGACGGAAGAGGCGTTACAGATATTCAAGCGCTATGTGTTTCTCAGATCCAGCAGTTGCGGATGTTGTTCGTAGAAAGCGAGACCCATCACGAAGTCTACCGTGCTGTTTGTGAAGCAGACCATTGGTTCAGCGCCCTCCATCTGGCGCAGGAGGACTATCAGCTGGGCTGTGATCTAAAAACTAACGACGATAAAATTTCATCGTGGAAGCTGAAGGAGCTGTATGGGACGCATCTCCATCAGTTGGAACAAGCGCTTGCCGACAAAGGAGCTTTGAATACATGGCTGGTGCGAGGTGATCTCTTCTCAGAGACTGAAGGCTTCATGTTAAGCAGATCGTTGTATAAAGTGTAACGCAGTAGGAGAGACGATCGAACATGTTGTTGCTGGCTGCCAAGCATTGGCAGAAGAAGCGTATCTCGGTCGTCACAACGATGTCGCTAATATTGTGCATCAACACCTTGCACTGAAGCACAATTTGGTGAATCAGTACGTGCTCTACTACAAATACGAAGTCGCTGTCGCTGTCGCAGTCATTGATGTCGCTGTACTTCTGGATCGCAACGTCCATTCAACAATCTCTACCAAGATTACGAAGTACCACGATTTGGCAGAGCAGTTGGGCAGATGTGTCATTTGGAAGAGGTCCGTATAGTTCCGGTAATAATTACCCGAGGATAATAATTATAAATTATTATAAATAATTATTAAGAGTTAGAGCTGCAAAAGGAACTGAACAGCACTCAGAAAGCAGTGGTGCTTGGAACCTGTAGTATTTTTTTAATGCATAACCATCCAATTATTCTTTGCACATCCGTGTTCCTTGCCGTTCGAGCTACTTTTTCCTATGTCATCCCATTTACTTTATTGGAATGTTCAATTAACTTCTTCCCCCCATATTCTTCAAATAAATCTTTGTTTTTTCTTTCGGTTTTTCTCTTTGCCTGTTTTTTTGGTTTTTTTTCTTCTCTATCCTAACTTGCCTGTTACTGTTTTTCTTCTCTCCAATTTTTTGTCTTGTTTTTTGTTTGCGCTTCTTATTTGTTTACTGTTTTCTCTTATTTATCTCCATTTTACTCTTCTCTTTACTTTCCAGTAATTGTTCATTTTGCCTTCTAATGCATTTTAGTCACCTTTTCTAGTATTATTTTCGCAATATACTGTTTTTATGTCTGATCCACATTTCTTCTTCTGCAAATGCATCTGCTCAGTTCAAAACTTTCACATTTGGCTTTACTTCTCACTTGTCTTCACTTTTCCAGCGTTTCTTATCTTTTTAAGTCATTGATTGTTTCCATTAATCCATTTCTCATTTTCTTCACCCTTAGGTTTGCTTCACCTACCATCTTCACTTAAATCGGTTCACTTTTGTTCAAATCTGTTTGTATAATCTTGATTGGTGTAAAAACTTTAACAATTTTGTTATTTCATCTTTTCCATCATTCAGGGCCTCTCGTAAGCTTGTCGTTATGATGTCGTTCAATTATTTTCTTCTTTTTCATATTTTCTGCATTCTAGCATAATGTGTTTCACATTAGTACCGTTCCACAGCAAGGTGATGGATTGTCGTGCTTGTTGTTTAACATTGCACTGGAAACACGAGTGGCACGATCTTCAGGAAGTCTGTCCAACTATTTGGCTTTGCCGACGACGTTGATATCGTAGCACGTAACTTTGAGACGATGGCGGAAACGTACATCAGACTTAAGGCTGAAGCTGGTAGGATTGGGCTTGTGATTAATGCGTTGAAAACAAAATACATGAAGGGAAGCGGCTCACGAGAAGACAATGTTAGCCTCCTAGCACGAGTTTAGATCGACGGTGATGAAATCGAGGTAGTAGACGAATCTGGGCTAATTGGTGACCGCCGATAACGACACCAGCAGAGAAATACAAAGCGCATTATGGCTGGAAATTGTGCCTACTTTGGACTCCGAAGGACGCTAAGATCGAACAAAGTTCGCCGAACCACAAAGTTGACCATCTACAAGACATTAATTAGACCGGTAGTTCGCTACCGCCACGAAACATGGACGTTGCTAGTGGAGGACCAACGCGCCCTTGGAGTCTTTGAACGGAAAGAGTTGCGTACTATCTACGGTGGAGTGCAGATGGAAGACGGAACGTGAAGGAGGCGAATGAACCACGAATTGCACCAGTTGCTGGGAGAACCTCCCATCGTACACATCGCAAAAATCGGTCGACTACGATGGGCTGGGCATGTCGTAAGGATGTCGGACGACAGTTCTGTGAAAATGGTTCTCCTAGTTTCGTTGGCTAATTGGTCGGCTGCGACGTTTCCATTGATACCGGCGTGTCCAGGAATCCACCAGAATCGGAACGCGGCTCCTACCGTTTCTTCAGCCTTTGAATCGTCTGTATGGATAACCGTCGATCTGTGAAAGCGAGTTGATAGCAGCTGCAGGACAATTGAACGAACTTTATCCAGTAGGTCACCGGCTCAAACTCTTCTTTTGACGTCCCACCCAATCGACGGTTTTCGTGCGTACCAAACACGGTTGCTTTGCCTCATGAGTTGACCAACAGTGGGGCAGCTGTACCTGTTAGCTCAAGCAAACGATCGGATGATCGCTGAATTAGAGGAAAAGTGTTGATACTGCGGTTCTTCGACAGTAGTCTAATAGTCGTTCGCGCTGTGGATTGTGCTGCTAACAGTTCAAAAGGCAATGTCCCAGCTTCGGCTATTATCGAGTTTATTGGGCTGGCTACGAAGGCTCCGGGAGCGAATTGGACCAATTTGTTGTATGCAGGGGCGAGGATATGCAGGGTTGTTGGTCCTCCTCGGGTAACAAGACCAATTCTATATAGCAAATTTGGCGGGTGATAAGGGCCAAACTCTTATTCATCACTTTCTTCTCCTTCTTTCTCTTCTTAACTTCATTTAGTTTCTTCTTCTTCGTCAATATCATCGGTGAATATGTAGCTACTAATCCGGTGTAAGGAGCTGGAGCGAGTTCTGGACGGTTATTTCCTCCTGATATGGTGTGATAACAATTGTCGGCAGATCGGCTGGGGAAACTGCTGCGACTTGGCAGTGACCTGGTAAGATCACCAAGACAGTACCTGATGGTGATTTAAAAAAAACGGGTACTGGTACCTGTTGGATGCCACTGTCCCATAGTGCCAGCTGGTGCCGAAACTAATACACATTGTTTCCAGATCTACCGGCAACAGCCGGCACTGGGGAAAGGCTTTGTGTAGTTCTGTCGACAACTCCGCTTTCTTAGGATGAATAGTGTTCGCTGGTGTAGGGCGGTGACCAGGGCATAGGAGGGCTCCCCCTGCCGTCCCTCCCAATTTTCTGTAGTCGTGAGGTGCTTTGCGTTCTTCTTAAAGCTGTTAAGGCAGCCCAGTTTGGTTCAGGAATGCCTGCAGTTTCGTCGTATTATCTTCGCTAATATTAAGGGCATCTCGCAGGGTCGTAGGGCTGACGTCGTTTTCTTGGCGTTCTGTCACGTACTTTCGACAGTGGAGAATTACGTGCCGCACGTTGATTCCGCAGCACTCACATATGGGCGGTGTGTCCCTTTGTTAACGCACGCTGGTCGACTGGCCTGGTCTATCCATCTGCGCGTGTCGTAGTTCACTTCAATTTTGCGTCTCTTGCTTCGTACCACTGTTGGACCCATATGCGTCGTATCGCTTGTTTCACTGCTCGAAGTGCATCTTCCCTCGTTGTTCACTAGCCTCGTTCGCTAGTTGATCAGCCTGGGTGTTTCCGTTGATCCCAGAATGTCCCGGAATCCAACAGAAGCGAACAAGTTTGTTGCGCACAAGCTTTTCGATTTCTTGAATCCACGGGTGCTTCGATCTTCCTAATGATTCTTAGGCCAGAAAACAACTGGCTGCATCCGTTAAAATAACCATTTTGGCACTGACGTTGGGTATCGAAACCGCTCTCTTTATGGCGTACGCCTCTGCCGAGCAAACGCTGCATGCTTTTGGAAGGCTGTACAAATGTGCGAGGTCAGTCGTGCAAAATGCGGCTCCACGGTGTCTTCACTTTTTGAACCGTCGGTGTAGGCCACCGTTGACCTGTGGAATTTGGTCGAAAGCTGCTGTTGGACGACTGGTGGGACTCTATCCGGTGTATAACCGGCTCGTACTCTTCGCTTTACATCCCATATTATCGACGGTTTACGTGCGTATCAGACACGATCGCTCTGTCTCGTTAAATGGTCGACAGCGGGAAGTTCGGTACCCGTCACTTCAAGTGCACGGTCAGATGCTCGCCGAATCAGTGAAAGGGTGTTGTTGGTTTGGCTTTTAACTAGAATCCGGATAGCCGTTCGCGCTACAGATTGAACTGCAAGGAATTCAAAGGGGAGTGTTCCTGCTTTGGCCATAACCGAGATGATAAGGCTGGTCACAAACGCTCCGGAAGCATACCGTATCATTTTGTTGTACGCTGGGGCTAGGGTCTGTAAGGTTTCCAGTCCGCCTCGGCTCACTAGTCTAACACCGTACGTCAGCTTCGCAGTGGCTTGTGCCAAACCCACCTGCAGCAGGGTTGCTCGGTTGCCACGCGTGAGTTTTGCTCCGATCATCTGTACGATCCGTAGTCTAAGCTCACAAGCATTATTGACCAGTTTTCAGTGCGGCCTGAACGTCAACGTTCGGTCTAGCTTGACACCAGATGGTTGGTCTTCGAGACGGGGGTTCGATCGATGGGGATCTCTTGCACCGGCTCTCGATGCGCATTAGGGCTGCAGTAGAATATCTGCGACTTCGTCACGGATATGGCGAACCCCACGCTTTTCGCTCACTTTTCCACCGCTTTGCAGTTTTCAGTGCAAGCATTACCCTTTCGCACCTTGTACCACGAGGAGGAACTTCCTCCGAGGAAGTCGTCCGCGTACAAAAGCATATCGATTCCGACGGGCAGCACACGGAAGATCGGCTGCATCGCAACAAGGAATACTGTCACAGACAATACGGAACCCTGTGGCACTCCATTCTCCAGCGGTTACTCACGAGACTTATGTCCTCCTAAGGACACCTGGAACGTCCGTTCTGAGAGGAAACTCTCCAGCAGATTCAGCTTCCGACCACGTATTTGCCAAGACTTAAGTGTTTGCTATATGCCGCGTCTCCAGGTGGTTTCGTGCGCTTTCGAAAGGTCCAAATACGCTAACAGGCAGTGCTCGTCGGTAGTAGGCAGCGACCGTTCTACTCCACTTCCACTTCCGTCCACTCGACTCTAGCTCGGTGATTAGCCGTCGATTGATGATGCGCTCGAGGAGCTTTGCCATGCAGCTGGTGAGAGATATTGGTCGAAAGGCATTTGTTACGGATTCGTGGCAGTTCGGATTCGGTATTGGAACGGCAATAGCATTCCGTCATCTGGTAGCTGGTAGTAATAATAATAATAGTAATAAGAACCTAACTAGTAGAGTAAATCATTTCCTTGCCCACATTTAAATCATTAAACACAAAACTGTTATTTCTCCACCACTTACTAACCTTCAAGTAGCTGGTCACCCGATCCACCACGCAATCTCTGTACCTTTGATTTGATGAATAACGCCAGATGAAAACGTGCCCCCATGCAGGAAGAACACTATCAATTTCCCTTCTTCCATCCTGTTCGCAGCAAAGAACCTGGATCTGGATGGCAATGATGATGCTGGTTCGAACTTCGCTCAGTTGCCCATGGTGCAATGCTGATGGACGAAAGATCCTGAAGAAGATGAACTACCAGCAGCTCTTCTACAAGCACGCTTCGCAACCAGGTGTAAGAGAACTGAAAGTGGCTATTCATTCTTTTCCGATTACTTATTTACCGCCCTCTTTTTCCCGGAGAACGGTTATGGCGGCACGCGCGGTTCGTGCTAGTCGTCGTCGCCTCCTTTGCCTTGACATGGAAAGTTGAATCAGATTTCAACGGAGCGGTGAAAATTCTCCGGGTGGTTCGGACTCAGGGGGTACTTATGGGGCCTTCATTATTCGATTTTCAAGAGAGTTTGTTTTGTTGTCCATGTCCATGGTTCAATAACGTATTGTCGACAACTTTTCTAATCGACATTCAAGCTCAATTTCACACCGAAACAAGATGTCAAAAAGTTAGAACTTTTCAGCAGCCACTGCCACCACCTGCCTACTCGAGTAACAAAACAACCAATAACCGGACCACATGTTGCACGGTCATTTTTCCCTGGCCTCTTTTCGGTCTGTGTGAAGAAACTTTTCAAATTATTTATTATTTTCCAACCACGCTCCGTAATACTTGATTTATGTCGGTGGCATTTTTCACGTTTAATTCCCATCCCGACTTGCAGCATTTGGTATTAGCTCGTGAAATTTTGCCCCGTTTTGTTTTCGGCACTTCAAATTCTCCAGAAGCGTGTTTTACGATCCTAGAGCTGTTGGCAGACTGGGCTGAATGGCTCTCTACACGTTTTTCTCAATTTAATTGGAAATTACAACCATAGCTCACGCCAGCCAACCAACCAACCAGCGTCTTGCTTCGTCGTTTTTATTACTTCGCCATTATTACTGCTGTTGCTTCAATTTTTTTGCCCCTCCTTTCCGATAAAACTCGCAGCCAGTTCCAGAACGATGGTGAAGGTGTTGTTGCATTCTATTCGCATCTGGATTTTTAATTCAATTTCAAACCAATTCACTTTTTACGTTTAAGGGTAGTTTTAAGCGGGATGGTTTTCATTGTAATTAAATTTGAACGCTTACTGCAGCACTATTCGAAGTTTTCAGTTTGTTTGTTTTTTTTTCTGTAGCGTGATTAAATGAGACAAATAGAGAATGAAGTCAAAACTGGGATAGTAAATGGATTGAAAATGAAAAAAAATTAACAAAGAAAGGAATAAAACAAGAAATAAAATTAGAATTATTGAAATGAAATTAAAATGAAATTGAAAATGAAATTGAAATGACTCAATTTCAAATGAAATCTGAAATGAAATCGAAATGAAATTAAATGAAATATGAAATGAATATTGAAATTGAAATGATATGAAATTGAAATGAAATTGAAATAATTAATGTTAAATTGAAATTAAATTGAAATGAAATTGAAATGAAATTGAAATGAAATTGAAATGAAATTGAAATGAAATTGAAATGAAATTGAAATGAAATTGAAATGAAATTGAAATGAAATTGAAATGAAATTGAAATGAAATTGAAATGAAATTGAAATGAAATTGAAATGAAATTGAAATGAAATTGAAATGAAATTGAATGAAATTGAAATGAAATTGAAATGAAATTGAAATGAAATTGAAATGAAATTGAAATGAAATTGAAATGAAATTGAAATGAAATTGAAATGAAATTGAAATGAAATTAAAATGAAATTGAAATGAAATTGAAATGAAATTGAAATGAAATTGAAATGAAATTGAAATGAAATTGAAATGAAATTGAAATGAAATTGAAATTGAAATTGAAATTGAAATTGAAATTGAAATTGAAATTGAAATTGAAATTGAAATTGAAATTGAAATTGAAATTGAAATTAAATTGAAATTGAAATTGAAATGAAATTAAATGAAATAAATTATAAATTGAAATTGAAATTGAAATGAAATTGAAATTGAATTGAAATTGAAATTGAAATGAAATTGAAATTGAAATTGAAATTGAAATTGAAATTGAAATTGAAATTGAAATTGAAATTAGAAATTGAAATGAAATTGAAATTGAAATTGAAATGAAATTGAAATGAAATTGAAATGCAAATGAAGTAATTGAAATTCGAATGAAATTGAAATGAAATTGAAAATGAAATTGAAAGGAAATTGAAATGAAATTGAAATGAAATTGAAATGAAATTGAAATGAAATTGAAATGGAAATTGAAATGGAAATTGAAATGAAATTGAAATGAAATTGAAATAGAAATTGAAATGGAAATTGAAATGAAATTGAAATGAAATTGAAATGAAATTGAAATGAAATTGAAATGAAATTGAAATGAAATTGAAATGAAATTGAAATGAAATTGAAAGGAAATTGAAATGAAATTGAAATGAAATTGAAAGTGAAATTGAAATGAAATTGAAAGTGAAATTGAAATTAAATTGAAATGAAATTGAATAAATTGAAATGAAATTGAAAGTAAATTAAAGGAAATTGAAATGAAATTGAAATGAAATTGAAAGGAAATTGAAAGAAATTGAAATGAAATTGAAATTGAAATGAAATTGAAAAGGAAATTAAAAGGAAATTGAAATGAAATTGAAGAAATTGAAGTGAAATAGAAATTGAAATTTAAATAAGAAATCATCAATAAATTTAAATTTAAATTTAAATGAATTTGAAAAGAAATAAAGGGAAAATTTAGAGGCAATTGAAAGGAATTTGCAAGAAATTGGAAGAAAAATAAAAGGAAATGGAAAGCATATTGAAAGAAATTTGAAGAAAACTATAAAGAAATTGAAAGTAAATTGAAAAGAACTTGAAAGGAAATTTAAAGGAAATCCAATGGATTTTGATCGAAAATTGATCGGAAATTGATAGGAAACTTGAAAGACATTGAAAAGAAATTGGAGGAAATTGAATAAGAAATTGGCAAAAAATTGAAAGGTGATTGCAAAGATTAAAGAAATTTAAAGGAAAATGAAAGTGAAAAAAGGAAATTGTATGGAGATATCGAAAGGAAATCGAAAAGAAATTGAAATAAAATTGAATGGAAGATGAAATCAAATAAAGAGGAAATTAAAAGAAAATTGTAAGGAAATTGAAAGGGGATTCAAAGGAAATTCAGAAGAAATCGATCGGAAATTGATCGGAAATTAGAAGGAAATTGGAAGGAAATTAAAAGGAAAGTGAATGGAAATTGGAAAGCAATTTAGAGGTAATTTCAAGGAAATTTGAAGGAAATTAAAAGGAAAATGGAAGAAATTTCATTTAAAGAAAATTGAAAAGGAAATTGAAAAGAAATTGAAATTGAAAATTGAAGAGGAAATTGAAAGAAAATTGAAAAGAAATTGAAAAATTGCGAGAAATTGAAAGGAAATTGAAAGAAATTCAAAGGAAATTGAAAGGATATAAGAATGAAATTGAAAGCGTGAAAGACAATTGAAAGGAAATTGCAAAAAAATTGAGAAGAAATTGAAAGAAAATTGAAAGGAAATTGAAAAGAAAATTGAATGATAAAAGAACTTGAAAAAATTAGACGAAATTGAAAGATAATTGAAGGAAATTGAAAGAAATTAGAGAAATTGAAAGAAAATTAGAAGGAAATTTAAAGAAAATTAAAGGAAATTTAAAGAAAATTAAAAGGATATTTAAAGAAAATTAAAAGGAAATTTGAAGAAAATTGAAATGAAATTTAAAGAAAATTAAAAGGAAATTGAAAGGAAATTCAAACGAAACGAAAAGAAATTGTTCGAAAATAAATCAAATAGAAAATTGAAAGAAATTGAAAAGAAAATTGGAAAGATTGCAGAGGATATTTAAAGGAATTTAAAGAAATTGAATGGAAATTGCAGGATATTGAAGAAATTGCAAGAAATTGAAATAAAGAAAAATTGAAGAAAATTGAAAGAAAATTGAAGAAAATGAAGAAAATTGAAAGAAAATTGAAAGAAAAATTGAAATGAAAAATTGAAAAGAAAATTGAAAAAGAAAATTGAAAGAAAATTGAAATGAAAATTAGAAATGAAAGATTGAAAGGAAATTGAAAATGAAAATTGAAATGGAAATTAGAAAATTGGAAAATTGAAATGGAAAATTGAAATGAAAATTGAAAATGAAATTGAAAATGAAAATTGAAATGAAATTGAAAATGAAATTGAAAGTTTGAATCGAAATTAAAAGTGGAAGGAAATTGAGGAAATTGAAAGGTAATTGGAAATTGAAATTGAAATGATTGAAATTGGAAATTGAAATGGAAATTGAAATAAGTGAAATTGAAATGGAAATTGAAGAAATTGGAAATGAAGTGGAAATGGAAATTGAAATGGAAATTGAAAGTGAAATTGGAAATGGAAATTGAAAATGGAAATTGGAAATGGAAATTGAAATGGAAATTAGGAAATGAGAAATTGGAAATGGAAATTGGAAATGGAAATTGAAATGGAAATTGAAATGGAAATTGAAATGGTAAATAAATTGGAAATGGAAATTGAAATGAAATTGAAATGAAATGAAATGGAAATTAGAAATGGAAATTGAAATAAAGAAATGTAAATGAAAATTGGAAATAGAAGTGAAATGAAGTGGAAATGGAAATTGAAATGGTAAATAGAAATGGAAATTGGAAATGGAAAATCGAAGTGGAAATGCAAGTGGAAATGAAGTGAAATTGGAAGTGGAAATTGGAAATGGAAATGGTGAAATGAAATTGAAATGGAAATTGGAAATGGAATTGGAAATGGAAATGGAAGTGGAATAGGTAAATGGAAATTGAAGATGGAAATGGAAATGGTAAATTGAAATAAATTGAAATGGAAATTGGAAATGGAAATTGGAAATGGAAATTGAAATGGAAATTGGAAATGAAATCGGAATCGAAATTGGAAATGGAAATTGGTGAAATCGGAATCGATAAATGGAAATTGGAAATCGGTAATGGAGATTGGATCGATTGGTGAAATTGGAGTAGATTGAGTGGAATTGGAATGATTGGAAATCGGTCGATGGAAATTGAGTCGATCGGAAGTAGGTCGAAATCGGTCGTCGGTTGAAATCGGACGTGGACAATCGGTCGATCGGTCAATCGGTCGATCGGTCGAAATCAGTCGATCGGTCGATGGTCGATCGGTCGATCGAGTGGATCGGTCGATCGGTCGATCGGTCGATCGAGTCGATCGGTCGAATCGATCGTCGGATCAATTGGATCGATGGTCGTCGGTCGATCGGTCGAATCGGTCGAAATCGGTTGAAATCGGAAATCGATCGGTCGATCGGTCGATCGAATCGATTGGTAAATCGGTCGATTGGATCAATCGGATCGATCGGATCAAGTCGGTAAATTGGACGATCAGTCGTCGGTCGAATGGAAATCGGAAATCGGAAATTGGTCGATCGAATCGATCGGTCGAAGATCGTAAGTCGATCGAATCGGTCGATCGGTCGATCGGTCGATCGGTGGAAATCGGTGGAAATCGGTCGATCGAAATCGGTCGAAATCGGTCAATCGGTCAGTGGAAATCGATCGATCGGTCGTCGGTCAGTCAATCGATCGAAGTCTGGTCGATCGGAATCGATCGGAATCGAATCGGTCGATCGGTCGATCGGTCGTCGGTCGTCGGAAATCGGAAATCGGTCGATCGGTCGTCGGTCGTCGGTCGATCGGTTAGTCGGAAATTAGAAATGGAAGTTGGAAATGGAAATTGGAAATTGAAATAGAATGCTAATGAAAATTTAGTGATTGACTTATTAGTTTGTCGCTTTGAAAAAAATTAAAAGTGGAAATTGGATACTTAAACATTGAAAACTAAAATTTGTAACACAAAAATTATGTATTGAAAATTAAGATATAAAATATTGAAAAAAGAAAATAAAGAAATTCAAAATTGAAAGTATTTATTGTAAATTTAAAGTTTTAAAAATAAAAATTTAATATGTATAGTAAAATTCAAAATATAAAATTCAAAATTTAAAATTTAACATTTCACATTTAAATTTAAAATAAAAGATTGAAGATTGACGCTTGAAAATTGAAGATTGAAGATTGAAGATTGAAGATTGAAGAATGAAGATTGGAGATTGACGTTCGAATTTTGAAAATTGAAATTTGAAATTTGAAGTTAGAAGTTTGAATTTTGTAGTTTGAAGATTGAAGATTGAATAATGAAGAATGAGGTTTGACGTTTAAAGTTTGAAGTTCAAGGTTTTGAAGTTTGAATTTTGAAGTTTGAAGTTTGGAATTTGAAGGTTGAAGTTTGAAGTTTGAATTTTGTAGTTTGAAGTTGGAAGTGTGAAGTTTAAAGTTAAAATTTGCAGTTTGAAGTTTGAGGTTTGAAGTTTAACTTTGAAGTTTGAAGTTTGAAGTTTAAAGTTTGAAATTTAAATTTTAAGTTTGAATTTTGTATTTGAAGTTGAAGATTGAAGATTGAAGTTTGAACTTTGAAGTTTGAAGTTTGAAGTTTGCAGTTTGAATTTTGAAGTTTTAGTTCTAAGTCTGAAGTTTGAAGTTGGAAGTTCGTAGTTTGAAAATTGTTGTTCAAAGTCCGAAGTTGGAAAGTTGAAGTTAAAAATTTGAAGTTTGAAGTTTAAAGATTGAGGTTTGAAGATTGAAGATTGAAGATTCAAGATTCAAGATTGACGTTTGAATTTTGAAAATTGGAATTTGAAGTTTGAAGTTTGAAGTTTGAAGTTTGAATTTTGTAGGTTGAAGTTTGAAGATTGAAGATTGAAGATTGAAGATTCAAGATTGAAGAATGAAGTTTGAAGTTTGAAGTTTGAAGTTTAAAGTTTGAAGTTTGAATTTTGGAGTTTGAAGTTTGGAATTTGAAGGTTGAAGTTTTAAGTTTGAATTTTGTAATTTGAAGATTATAGGTTGACGATTGAAGATCCAAGTTTGATGTTTGAAGTTTCAAGCTTTCAGTTTGAATTTTGAAGTTTGAAGATTGAAGATTGAAGATTCAAGATTGAAATTTGTAGTTTGAAGTTTGAAGTTGGAAGTTTGAAGTTTAAAGTTAAAAATTTGCAGTTTGAAGTTTGAAGTTTGAGGTTTGAAGTTTAACTTTGAAGTTTGAAGTTTAAAGTTTGAAATATAAATTTTTAAGTTTGAATTTTGTAGATTGAAAGTAGAAGATTGACGATAGGAAATTGATATTGAAAAATGAATATTGAAAATTGATGATTGAAAGATTGAAGATTGAAGGTTGAAAATTGAAGATTGAAGATTTCAGTTTGAAAATTGAAGTTTGATGTTTGAGCTTTGAAGTTTGAAGTTTGAAGATTGAAGTTTGAAGTTTGAAGTTCAAAGTTTGAAGATTGATTTTAAAGTTTGAAGTTTGAAGTTTGAAATTTGAAGTTTGAAGATTGAAGTTTGAAGATTGAAGATCCAAGATCGAAGATTGAAGATTGAAGATATAAGATCGAAGATTGAAGATTGAAGATTGAAGATTGAAAATTGATAATTGTAAATTAAAAATTGAAAATTGAAAATTGAAAAATGAAAATTGAAAATTGATGATTGCAGATTGAAGATTGAAGATGGAAGATTGCAGTTTGAAAATTCCAAGTTTGATGTTTGAAGTTTGAAGTTTGAAGTTTGAAATTTGAAGTTCGAAGTTTGAAGTTTTGAAGATTGAAGTTTGATGTTTGAAATTTGAAGTTTTATGTTTGAAGTTTGAAGATTGAAGATCGAAGATCGAAGATTGAAGATTGAAGATTGAAGTTTGGAGATTCGAGATTGGGAGAGTTGAAGATTGAAGATTGAAGATTGAAAATTGAAAATCGTAGATTGGAAATTGAAAATTGAAAATTCTATTCAAAGAGATTTAAAAAATATCCGAAAATGCATGAGTTTTTTACAATTTCAATAACAGTTTTTTGACTTCCAGAGCAAAAATGATTATGGAAAACATCCTTAGTTTGGCAGCCAGAAAACTGTTATGAAAATAGGGGAAAAAATTCCAAAGACATACCAGAAAACAACCCTTATCGAATTTTCAGTTTGAGGTTTGAAGTTTAAGTTTCCAGAAAACGAATCATAGACCTAATTTGATGCTCCACCTTTGCCGACTTATCCAAGGCAGGACCCACAATATCACGATGTAATTTTTATTATTACCTCTGCCGATATTCAACCGAATCTGAAACTCATCCTCGGTTCAATTTAAACTTCCTCGATTTGAAAAATCCTCCCAATCACCCCTCCACCCCGGCGCAAGTCGTGCCTATATTTATCATTTCCACCCCCACGTGCCGCAGTCATTCTGGCGATATTATCACCCAACCGGTGTTCCTTCGTGTTCACCACTGACATAATTTCTTTTGACAGTTTGCATGTGGACGTTTTTTTATCTGGATTGTTCTATTGTTCCACCCAGTGCTGAGCGATGACATGCGTCTAAGCGGAAATTCGACGACGAAACCAATTGACGATTTTGCTACGCTAGTAACATCCATATGCCCCGCTACAAGCAATGTCATCAACCTGGACTTTGCAGATGAATAGTCATACCGGCCGCGATTATCCAGGATATGTGTTAAGCCTGAGTCAGAAGAACGTATCTGGCCAGAATGTAAAAAAAGAACCCGGATTCAGAGCCAATAAGATGAATCGATTGAGCGGTAATGACGGGGGCTTCATCGCAGTACTGCTGATGGCAATTGATAGCTAGGATCATGATGAAAGGACGGTAGAATATGGCTCAGCAGGACAACCGACCGACCGGTTGAGGCTGAAGCTGGGCAGGATGGATCAGAAAAAAAAGGTCTACAAGCGTAAGAGCGGAAAACTGTCTACTCACCGGTTTGATTGATGTGATGTGCGTACGCAACGGAAGGTGGTTGGGTGGCATTGAAATATATCCTGTACCTTGGAAGGATTCGGCAAATGATGTAGATTTGTTTTGTATGTAATGAAAGATTGAGCAGTGCGGGTTGAATTTTGTTCCGGTGGATTGATTCCACGTAGCAGTGAGTGCAAAAAAAAAACATATTTGGCGATCCGACTCTTTATTCGAACCTTATTTTTGGTTGTTTTAAACTAGACTCATTTCTCTTCGTGTATTATTGAGGCTAACGTGAGCAGCGTGGAACATAAAAATAGCATCGATAAAGGTCAAAAGAGCAGCACTGAGGTGGTTTACCAAGTGTCCTATTCAAAAACTACTGAGTCAGACTCAGCCAAGTCAAGGATGTTTCTTCCAAAATCATCGAACGTTGCAAACGTTCAAACTAACATTGAATTGAAATTCGGGAGCGTCTTAAATTACGTCACGCTTCAAGGGGGGAGAGGGTTTATGAAAACGTGACAAAGTGTGACGGGGGGGCGGTCAATATAAGGATTTATCCAATACTAGCATTCCTTCAAAAAATGGTTCAAAATTAACTTTATATAAAAAAAAAACTAGCTGTCCTGATAAACTTCGTACTGCCTGCTTGCGTTCTAGGACAGGACCTGCAAGCTCAGAGAGAGATGACCCCTTATAAATTTATGATTGCTATGATACGGGGGTCGCTCCAATGTTGCCAGATATGTTTACACAGTAATCCCATTGAAAATAAAGTAATTAAAAAACTTTCTTTTGTCGTTCGGGGAGTGAAGCTGCATCAAACTAAACGTTAATTGATAAGGTTTCATTGAATTTTATTGATGCTTACGCTGCAAATTCTTCTGTGGGGACAAAGGCTCAGTATAAGAGCTGTCACTTTTTTGAATATCAATTTTGCTGGTTGATCAGCAATCTTGGTTTTGCTGTATGCATTGCTGAAATTACAGCACAAAAAAATCAGCAAAAGTTTGCTGTTTTCCAGCAATAAAAATTTGGTGTGAGTTGTCACAAACGAAAAAAGTGAAAAAGCAGTGACTACTAGCAACACCGCCAAACCAACAACAAACTGCCTGCTTGTAACATAACTCAACGGAGGCGGTAGAGGCGGTTGTCAAAGCGACCAATAAAAAACGGTCTTTTTTGACAGGTAAATGGTCTTTTGTTTTGCACTAACAGCTGGCAGGTCCTGTCCTAGCTTGCGTTCTGTCAGGTATCAGATTTTTGCGTCATAGCATACTTGATCAATTTCCTTGTCTACGTTTAAGGAGAAGGATAAGAACGACTGGATTTTCGATTCTGCTTCGAGGATGCGATAAAGAAGTGACAAATGCACAACAAATGCGTTTAATGTGGAATAATTTCGCACCTCTAGTGCTAACGATGCTGTACATTGCTAGCATGTAGAAGCTTTACAGGAACTGTGTGTACATGGCGTTTGCCTTCTCTAGGATCAGCGTGTTTGGGAATCAACCTTGGAGCAATAAATATAGGAATTATGTGCATTTCCACAACTTTCGTCACGGCGTCTTTCATGCGCTGCGGATCCTTGTAATGCTAGATCACAAATAGTTTTGAGCAACTTTGGCTATTCGTCTTCCACACGATGACGTCCGGCAGAGCTCTGAAACGACAGATAATTTGCTGTAAATGTTGTTTTGTTGAAGCTGAAGGATAGCAAGCCTTGATTAATATAATCAGAAATAAATTTAGTTCATTATTAACCACTACCGAAGATAGACGTCTTTCAATACTCTTCAATAGCACAGATAAAAAGAAACATTGAATTTTCTGCGTTATCTAATGCACATAAAGGGAATGCTAGATTTGCCAGAAAATAATGTGATATTTCTTGTAAATTTAAGCCAGATAACGCTTAAATCCAGCCTGTTGTATGAAAGATTGCCAATATTGTTGTATGGCGCATGAAAAGTTGCAAACAATTTCGGTGTTTACGCCTCCTTTAGCTTGGAGTACGCTAGCAATGTCTTCTTCAAATTCTTCAAGCATTCCATCCATCGAGAGGTTGTCTGGGCGCGAAAACTGGTCGTCATGGAAGTTCGCAGCGAAAACTTATCTTCAGCTGGAAGGACTTTGGGATGCAGTTAAGCCCAAACAGAAAGAAGAAACTTTTGAAGCAGTAGAGAAGGATTTGCAAGCCCGATTGAAACTGATCCTGCTCCTCGACCCGACAATTTACGTCCACAACGAAGATGCGAAATCGGCCCGTATTGCGTGGGACAAATTGGAAACGGCATTTGAAGACAAATGGCTTTCTCGGCAGATCGGTTTACTGCACAAGCTGATCAAATTGGATCTGGATTCGTGTGAATCAATGGAAGACTATGTGAATCAGATAATCTCGACAGCGCATCATCTGAATGGTATCGGATTCAAGTTTCCGGAACTCTGGATTTGCATGATTTAGCTGGCTGGTCTCCCGGATGATTCTCGACTCATGATTATGGCTTTGGAAAATTCCGGTTTTGTATTTTGTGAAAACCAAGAGCTCTTCAAGAGCGACCGGTGCTTAGTAACATGAAAAACAGTCAAGCCTTCGCAACTAACAACGGCATGAAAAAAAATCGAAGCAAATGCAGCAGCCTTCTTCACCCAAGGGCCCGAAATGTAGGAAATGAGCTCGGTATGGTCACATCGCAAGGGACTGCAGGAATACAAGAAAAGTCGAAACGTTTTGCACGGTGTTGTCTACGTTTAGGGAGAAGGATAAGAATGACTGGATTTTCGATTCTGCGGCCTATGCGCATATGATGGAAATCGATTCTACATCACGTTCATCGATGACAAGACAAGGCGCATGTTCATGTACTTTCTAAAAACGAAACCTGCAGATGAGGTATTCACAGTATTCAAAAGATTCCATGCGATGGCGGAGCGACAAAGCAGAAAGAAGCTCAAAACAATACGGACTCATAACGGTAAGGAATACTTAAACGAAAGTTTTCAAGGATATTTGCAGAAGGAAGGAATTCGACACGAGACGACCAACGAGTATACGCTGCAGCCAAAGGGATCGGCGAAGCGCCCCAATCGAACCATCATAGAGAAGGCGCGGTGCTTACTATTCGAAGGCGGATTATCAAGGGGACTCTTCAGTGTACCTCATCAACCGTTCTCCTACTTCCGGGCACGGTTTAACTCCTGAGAAAGCACGGAGAGCGAGGAAACCAAATCTTTCCCATCTACGCGTGTTTGGGACGAAGGCGTATTTGGGTTCACGTTCCAAAGGAAAAGCGGCGCAAGTGGGATCCGAAATCTTACGAATGCGTGTTAATGGGTTACGATGAAGAAACCAGACGACGATATTGGCTATATGATCTTAAGAAGAAGTCAACCATCGTAAGTCGGGAAGTCATGCTTATGGATGAAGGAGTTCCACCTGGCACAGTATCTCCCGTGGTACCACGCGAGAGACCAACAACGGAATACCTTACCTTACCAATCAGACTAAGGCTAGCGTGGCCTCTACTGTACACAGAAGTTGTCTCCATTCTATTCGGTCCATGGCTGTCACTCGCCAGCCTCGCTGTCTGCGGAGGGTCCGCAGGTCGCCTGCTATACAGAAAAAAATATTTAATTTTAACAAGCGCGTAAAATTTCCCCTCGTGTAATTCCAAGCCAAAGGAGCGTACACAACGATATTGTTTGCAATCTTTCATACAACAGGCTCGATTTAGGCGTTATCTGGCTTAAATTTACATAAAATATCCCATTATGTTCTGCCAAATCTAGCATTCCCTTTATGTGCATTAGATAACGCTGAAAATTCAGTGTTTCTTTTTATCTGTGTACTTGATCGATCCACCTTACTCGTTGCGCGCCTCTTCTTCTTGTACCTGTCGGTTCGTCTTCAAGAACCATTTTCACAGGGCTGTCGTCCGACATTCTTACGACATGCTCAGCCCATCGTAGTCGACCGATTTTGGCGATGTGCACGATGGGAGGTTCTCCCAGCAACTGGCGCAATTTGTGGTTCATTCGTCTCCTCCACGTTCCGTCTTCCATCTGTACTCCACCGTAGATGGTACGCAGCACCTTCCGTTCAAGGGAGGGCGCGTTGGTCCTCCACTAGCAACGTTCATGTTTCGTGGCCGTAGAGAACTACCGGTCTAATTAATGTCTTGTAGATGGTCAATAGGCTGGGACACGAACATATGGAAGAAAAAAATATTCGTTCCTCATTAACTTTTGGGAGCCTTTTGGGTCTTGTAATAACTGTGCAAAATTTCAGCTCGATTGGTGAAACTATATTTTTGCGCCCAAGGTTTTAATTTTACATAGGATTTTATATCGCAAAACTTACTTTTACATAGAATAATCTGGCGAGGTGACCCGTTGCCATCAAATAATAAGTGATCCCAATTTTTCTGTTGGAATTTTTTTTCGAAGTCCGCAAGGCGATCTGACGATTGTGGAAAAAGTTTTCCTAACAACACTGCCTCCTGCAGCAAGGCTTGTAGCCTGCTGCTCTCGGCGCAAGCTACCACGTTGTTGTGGGGCGTTCACTCAGCATGGGGGAAAGCCGATTCTGCTATTTAACTGAGCGAGAGCGCCTATTGATATGTGACTCCTAAGCTACTGATCGACTGTTTAAGCTAGTTGCACTGAGTAAGCGAGAGCGGAAACGAGATGGAAAGGCCCATCATCTGATAAAATTTTCTCCTAAACCAGGGGAACGTTCGAAACCTCCTTGAAAAGAGCGAGAGTGGAATTAAAACTCGAAAGCAGATGGAAGTTTTTTTTTCACGCTCTTGCTCAACATTGGTTTTCAATGATTCTCTGTGTATGATTGACTCCCAAGCTAAAGCAGAATCGTCCGACGAGATAGAACTCGACTTTCGAAATTTTAGATCGATTGCTATTGAACAAAGATGCTGTAAGTTCAACTTTGGCCATATTGGATTCGACCCGCTTATCGGCCTTTTCAATGAGGTTTCGAAT
>JASCZW010007227.1:0-71290 GCA_034211315.2 Aedes japonicus
AAAGCAAATAATGTGCTTGGATTTATAAAACGATTCTGTTACAATTTTCATGATCCGTACACAATAAAAACATTGTATATTGCATATGTAAGGTCAATACTGGAATATTGTAGCGTAGTTTGGTCACCATTTTCAGTCACCCATGAAGAACGACTAGAATCGGTGCAGAAGCAATTTTTACTGTACGCACTTCGTAAATTAGGTTGGACAAGGTTTCCGCTTCCATCTTATGAAGCCCGCTGCATGCTCATCAGCATCCAATCATTAAAAGAGCGCCGTGAATTTGCATTAGTATCATTCGTAAATGATATTGTTTTGCAACGCATTGATTCAGCAGAACTTTTGTCAAAACTTAATTTTTACATACCGTCGCAGCAACTACGAAATAGAAATATATTTATAACAAACCATCATCGTACAAATTACGCCAAATTCGGACCTCTGAATCAGATGATGGCAACTTACAATAAGCATGGAGAAAATGTAGACTTCACTATGACCAAAACAAAACTAAAACAATACTTCAATTCAATTAGATAATAACGAACGATTCAAAACATTAAAAATGTAAATCTGATGTATTAGTTTTCTAAGGCGTACTGTATATATAAGTGAAACATAAAATGTAAGCACTATTGTAACAAAACGGTCTACTATTGATTGACGACAAAATAAATAAAATAAAAAATAAAATAAACAATCTAACACTCATTGGCCGGCAATGGTATTATGGAAGAAATCTGTTAACAGAAATCTTTCAAGTGGCCATTGGAGTACACTCAGAGTGGTAAAGTTTTACCGAGTTCTCAACAGCTGAACGTTCGGTAATCCAATTTAACGGATTTCGGTAAATTTTTACTGTAAAATTTCACCAAAATTTGTTAAATCGGATTACCAAATGTTCAGCTGCTGAGCATTTGGTAAAGTTTTACAGATTTCTGTAAAAAAAATCTAAGAGTGAAGCAGCTTTAATCCAGGAGATTGAAAGTGATAACTCTACTGCAGACCCAGTAATTTCAGAATGTCTGGAGAGTCACGCTCATTCTGAGGTTACTTTCACATACAATAAGCTCCGCATGTATACATTACCGATATCATTTGGTTAAGGGCACTTCAAGATATGCAAATGTAACATTTCCAAACCTGGCACGTATTTAGTATTATTTGAAAATATGATTATATTTATATAGTTATAATCAGATAAATCCAACCTATGGCCACCTCTTTACTATTGCTCTTATACTATTGATTTTTTCTAGTTCTAGCGATTTGTCCCTCAACCAATACTGCCTAACACTGGTTAGAAATTATCTCCAGCTGTTGGGTTTATTTTTAGCATGCACCGCAAATGAAGAACAAATGTGTGAAATAGTCGGTGCATGCTAAAAATGAACCCAACATCGGGAGATAATTTCTCACCCGTGTTAAACAGTATTGGGAGAGGGACAAATCGCTAGAAAGAAAAGCAATAGATAGTATAAGAACCCGATCGGTTGACAATTGGAGTTAAAGTTTTTACAATAGAATGTATTGTAAAATGTTTGTAAATAATGCATGTTAATTAAGACATCAATAATACAAAAAGGGGCAGTTATGTATCTTAACTACAGAAAAAATATTTTTTTTTCGAACAAATTTAAGTCAAATTAAGCTGAAACTAGATTTTTTTAAAGATTGATTCGCTAGCGTGGGATTTTTCGATCATCTTGAATCTGGCTTTAAGGCTGGTTTACAGTTCGGGAAAAGCATGACGGGATTTGGACACGGGATTTCGCTCAGGATTTGGCACGGGAAATTTTCCAGATGACGTTTCTCCACATTTCTCCACACTAAGTGACGAGCAAAGTTTGCGTCTCAGATTATGCGTATTGTTTACGTTCGTGTTAGTTTTTTCCCACAGGAAGCCTTGAAAAATAAACAATTTTGAAGACCGCACCGGATTTCTCACAAATCTTTTGGAGTTTTGCTTTATCAAAATAAATGATAGAAATTTACGAATTATTTTATATAAGTTTATTGTTGTCGATTCCCTCAAAGCATCCCAGTACTTTCGGCACTCCTGGACACTGATGGATTTATTCAGGGACGATATAATAGTACAACTTATTTGTTAGGAAATTGCATCTTAACTGTTTTGTTGTACCAAATAACAAGCAAGGATGTTTTAAAATTTCTTGGCAAAGAGCAACTTTAATGTCAGTCTCCTTGTTCCGTTTTGTCGTTTTTGCTACGCGTTTATTTTACGAACTCTAAATTTTCTTCGTCCAATATTTCATCCTGGGTTAGCTGTTCATCAATTATACCCAAACTGACAAACCTATCAAATCAAAATCGAAAAAAAATCTTTCCGAACTCGGCTCTCTTTCTGACATTTTAACATTTTTTACCCTGTTCGAGTTCAAACTCTCAAAATCCGTCCGGAAACAAATCGGAATGATTTGTTCCCGCCAAAGAAGAAGTGTGTAGAGATGAATTTTATTTCCCGGAGTAAATCCCGCGAATGGGTTTACACATCAGGAAAACTATAATTTTTTGTGTAGACTTAATTCCCGCCACGGGAATTCAAATCCTGAGCTCCATTTAAAACACACAGGCGCCCAAATCCCGTGACGCTTTTCCCGAACTGTAAACCAGCCTTTAGATGTGTCGCACCCCCAGAAAATTCTAGCATATGGAGTGAATGGTACTCTGAGAAAAATTCTATCGTTATACCGACAATTAAATCATGGTCAACACGGTTACTGGCTAAAACCCATTAATGGGTGCAAAAATACGCATTTTTCAACACCACACGTAAATGTCAAACAATGGGTATAATTTGATTTGCCAAAATGGGTAAAAAAATACCCATCGGTGAGAACTTATTAGCAGGAAAAACATGGGTGAAAAATACTAATGAAAATTATTTAACTCTCTTCAGTCGTTTGTGCGTTGAATCTCGAATCAAATAAATCCGGTCCAAAATCTGCCAACAAAGGCAATTCAACAAATAAGCTGAGCAAAAGTGGATAGTTGGTCCAGTTGGTATGTAAAAGATTCCTAAATATATGAATAAATAAATTTAAAATAATCAATTTCCAAAACCGCCATTCTCAGATTGTTTGAAAAATGGAGGAGCTTCGAAAGAAACTGGACTTCGAGTTTTACATCATATTAATGCTGTTCAATAAAAAATATTTAGAAATATTCGACTATCTACGACTATTTTTATTTCAACGGATATTTTTTCGAAAGCACACGAATTTATTATCAATTTTATCCATTCATGATTCGAAAATGGGTGTTTTTTACCCATTTTGTAAAAAAAATTTTCCCTGGTGGGTAAAAAATACCCATTTTTTGACGGAAGTGGCCCATACTCATTAATGGGTTATTCGCGTTTACCCATTAAATGGGTAAACGATTATAGGGAGTGGCGATTATAGCGAAAGTTAGTACTATAGTACCCATTAATGGGTTTTAGCCAGTAACCGTGAAGGTGACTATTGCATATAATGGTTACAATAACCATGAAAATAGACGAATTCACCACGTTCATGGCATTCTTGACTATGATCATGGTAACGAGGACTATTCCGACATTATGGCAAATGTTGGATCAACTATTTTTAATGGTATTTTTGACCATGATCATGGTCGGTTCAAAATCACTATGCTGCAATAGTCATCCTTACCTCCAATAATGGTAAAATTGACCATCAAATTCCTCTCTATGTAGATATGTTGTTATAAAAATATGCATTTTTCATTTATCTGATACATGAACCATAAAATTCTGGTTCTGTAATAGATTTTATATTAATGTATTCCAATGGTTGGTTATTTTTATTCATAGGACATCATTGATTTTCTTGAGTTAAGAACAAATCGTTTGGGGCTTTTTTGTTACCGTGTTCATATTTTTTTCAGTGGAGACTATCCCTGTTGCCATCCATGTTAAAATTTCAACCGGTTCACATGTATAGCTTAGTGATCCTCAGAGTACAGAGATATGCGGAAATTCAATCCGACGGTTTGGCAACGGTGTTCGTTTTGTTTACAAAAGTTGCTAACACTTCCACAGCGTAAAATGTTACAGCTTTGTGCATGACTTCGTCGTTGTTAGCGTTTTTTGTTAACATTTATAACGTACAACCCGCATAATCACAAACCATTCCTGGACCGTTTCCCTTATTGTTATCGACCGTTTCCGTTATTGTTACGACATTTACCCTTATAGTTGACAACTATAAACTAACAATCTCCTATATAGTTTTAACAATATGTCAGATGGTATAAGGCCAAATAACAATATGTTGAATAGGCGGTTAAGTTAGGTTACCATAAAAAATGGCAATTTTCACGAACAAAATTTTTGCGGAACTCTATGCCATATAGTTGGTTTATAATCCAGACCGAGTGCAGACAATAAAAACCTTTCAATGACAATATGGCAAACATTAACAATATGTGTTAATGTAGAGTTTGTATGGTGAAAATGAGATTGAACTATTCGACAACAATAACATAAAATGTGATAATATACCTTACATTCGAAATATAGTTTTGACTATATAGCAGATCGTTTTTCGTTATGCGGGAAGTAATTTGATTATTATATATCTAAATAAATATTAAGTGTATTGCAAAGTTTTGCACAAACCGCAGAGGTGTTAAATCATCGAATTGCGTCAACATAAGCTACGTCTTGAATATTGTTGGTGTACACCAACGTATCACCGTATATGACACAAAATCGATTCAATACTGGAAGCGGCTTGGCCGGAAACTGTCGTATGGACGACAAGTAACTTTTCGAAAACTCTGATGATTACTATTGCAGACTTGAATGAGTATGAAGATGATTCCTAATATTGACTTCAGACTTGGCGATTTCATTATTGAACGGCTATGAGGGAATCTACGATCGAAACAAATCGACAGAATTAGACACTGGTGCAGAATTCTCTTCAAAATACTGACAACACGGCACCAGTGAAATGAATTGAAAAAATGGCCTTCTGTACAAATTTCGACAAATTTTCATTTCAGCAACACAAGCAACATTATCGAACACAGATAATAATAAAATATTATGTTATTATTACACCACAAGTTCAGCAGAAAACGAATGATTCATTTTTGATTTTTGAAGCCTAATAAATATAAAACATTTCTTTTAACTCCATTTCAATACTTAGCAATCTAAACATTTCAGCAAACAGTAAACATGCTCGTTTGGCTCAGATTTTGACAGTTCTCGCTGCTCGATTGGCTCAACATGGCCGCTTCCGCATATCTCTGTACTCTGAGGCCGATGGTATAGTACACGCGTTGCGGCGCGAAAGCGAAGCGTTGCGGAAAAGCGAATTGATCAAAAGCAAGCGCAACGCAAGCTATGATATAGTGAACGCGTTTTTTCACGCGTTTGGTTGCATGGTGTTTTGTTGTTTTCGCAGTGTTCAATATGGATTCGTCAGACGAAGAATATTTTTGCCTCCCCGGGAACAATTGATTTTATTTTAATAAAAAGGAATTCGCTGCTGCATCCGATTAACCATAACAAAGAAACGATGTACAGTAAATCTGAAGGGTGCAATTATGACTTCAAAGTACGCACTTTGCTTGAACACTGGAATTATTCATAAAAAGGCCTAAAAGGTTTTATACAAAAATGCCTAAAAGGTTGTATGTCAAGAAGTGAATACATTTTAGGTATTTTGCAGCATGTAAAAGAGATTAGAAACAATGCATTTTTTCAAAGGTGATTGTGTAGGAACTACCCCAGTAACAACAAGCATTATACTCAACCCAAAATCAACATCGGTAATGCGGGATCGCATCAATTCAACAGTTCTCAAGTAATAAAGCATTATATAAGCTTGAAAAGGAGGTGATGCATTACCAATGCTATAATGCTACTTTAGCCATGTCTTATGGCATTACAAAAGATATAACTTTAGCTCGATCTTAGTGGGGCCCTCTTCAGCTTTAATCAAACTTCAATGATGCACTAGACGTAATACATATGCCCTATATATGCATGCTATTATAGCCTCGTGGTTATTTGGGTAGTCACTTTATGAAATGAAGATGGATAAGAAACTTAGCACCAACATCTCAAAACTTTGGATCTGCTTTTTTATTTAAATCAATGACATTCAGTATCAATTTATCTCAAAGCATCCACATGCAAATAAAATACATCATAAGAACATGTTTCTTCTTGCTGGGATTGATGATTTGCAGGAGAAAGTTTTCATTTCCGGTTATAGTATCAATAAATAAAGATCAATCTAAATTATCTAATTAGTGCCTTGTAGCCTGTCCATGATACTTGATGCTGGTTTGGCTTGCAAGAACCCTTTTTGTTTTACTATCAATTTTGTTCCGGCAAAGGCAGTCAATTAGAACAAATCGATGTTTCCACTTTGATGATGGCCTTGTTTTTATGTATTTTTCTATGACACTGGAATAAGAAAAGAACTTAAAAGTATTCATTTTTTAGTATTAAGGCATTTTTTGACGTATGGAGGTTGTTCATTCAAATGCATAGAATGTAGTCAAAAAATTACTACCTCAGAATAACCGTGTAGAGAAATTCATCGGCTCTCGGTTTTGGTAAACTTTTGTGGTTTTGTCCCGCAACACCTTTTTCGCAAAAACTGCATAAATGAAATTTTCCGCATCCATACCCATTTTGTCGATCACCGTCAGCAGAATAACAACAAAACTGCCCAGCCGCAAAACCTCTGGCGTTTAGCGCGCGTCAAAACACCACTCGGGCTGCTTAGACGCGTTTGACGGCCGGTTCGCACCGCATCGCGTCGCGTTGGCTATACCAGGTTTACGCGGTACGCATATATTTTCATCAAAAGTGCTTTGACGCGAACGCGTTCGCTCGCGTGAACGCTTCAAAGCGCTTCCACTATACCATCAGCCTGAGGATCACTAGTATAGCTATCATTCCGAAACCGGCTGTCACTGCTCGCTCCGCATCTCATCGAGCATGTTGTTTTGATTCGCGATTCAAGCTCCCGTAAACACGTGCATCTTGTCATAAATTTCCTAAAATAGTGGATTAATTTGTTCAAATCATGAAAATCAAAGCGCAAAAGAAGGTAAAACCAGCGGACGCCAAGCTACACACGTTGAAGAAGTCCAAAAATGACATAGTAAAGCCAAAAGCGAAGAAAACTGCAGGGCCGGTGGCCGCTGCCGTCACTCCGCACACGTTTGCCGAAAAGAAGGTGCTGGCGGTCAGAAAGAAAAATCAAAAGCAGCAGTTGGTAGAATCAGTAAAACCGACAAAGGTTCCATCCACGGAAGTCCAAAAGGTATCTCAGCAAAAGAAGAACTTGAAGGTCAAAACGCAAAAGAAAGATGCCCAAGCCGTTCCCATTCCTGAGCAGAAGGGTGCATCGCCGGAGAAGGCGAAGAGAAAGAGGAAGTGGAAGAAAAAGGTAGGATTTATTTGGTTTAGTAGTGTATACATTTTTCTTAATGCAATTCAATCACCTACTTTAGTCCAAGAACGCACGCGAAGGTCCAAATGGAAACGAAGCCACGGAAACATTAATTAGTAAGAAACTGATTACAGCTGCATTGAAGGCATGTAAAAAATCGTTGGATGAAGGTTTCGATAAGAAAAAGAACCTCTTCGGAGAGGACTTGAAGTACGGTTTGCAGATCGCCGCGGTCAAGATTCCAGATGTGCCCACCAGAAATTGCAGAGTGTAAGTTCAATGGCTTCTCGTTTGTCGAGTTGTTAAAGCTGGAAAAGTTTATTTTATTTTTCTTCATATGCAGCCAACTGCCAAATCCAATTTACCAGAAAGGTGACGACATCTGCTTGATTGTGAAGGATTTGGAACGTGGTCGGAAGCAGGATCATGAGGAAACTTTAACCTTCTGGAGCGATAAATTGAGTGAACTTGGAATCGACTACATCACCCAGGTTATTCCGTTCCGCCAACTTAAAGAAGATTACAAAGAGTACGAAATGAAACTCAAACTAGTCCATCGGTTCGACCGATTCTTGGTGGATGCCCGGATAAACGATCACGTTTTCAACTTCCTCGGAAACAACTTCATTCGTCGGTGTAAGAACCCTACGCCGGTGATTCTGGAGAAGGACGAAAAAATTGTCAAAAGCATAGAAAAGGCACTTAGTCGGTTTACGTACAAGCAAACCAACACGGGAAGAGTAACCGAAATTCAGTTTGCCACACACAAAATGCCATTGGATAAGGCGGTGGAAAATGCTGATTCGCTGCTGCAGACCTTGAAAACGCAGTACCCCGGAGGGTGGCAAAACATCCGAACCATCTATCTGAAACCAATGGTTGACATCCAGCTGACGTTCCCGTTGTATGTTAGTAAACTCAATCCTAACTTGGTGCCGGTGCCGAAGATCACTGGTCCTCGGGAAAGATTCGAGAAGAGCATGAACGAACAGCTGCTCGAAGCCACCATGGATAAGTACAAGTTCCAGGCGGGCAATTTGGTGCGCGTTGAATATGAGAAACGAAAGAAAACAAGTGTCAAGGGAAAGAAAGTGGACAAAAGGTTGACGAAGTGAAAGCAGCAGTTGCTGAGTCTGTGCCGGAAGTAGCTAGCGATGAAGAGATGGAGCTGAGAGATAGGCCAGCGATACCGAGCAGAGTGATCTCGGTGATAGTGATGACGGTAATTGAAGAAGTTGATTTGTTACCGGGAAGGAAACGGTAGTTCACGTTTATATGTTATGTTGGCGTTCACGTGTCACGTGGAACGCAGGACGAAATGATTACCTTACTATTTTTTTGGAAATATAGAGCTAAGATTATCAGGAACGTGAATTGAGTTCATCCGAACGCCATGAATATAATTGATAGGTTTAGTGCGGGTTATTGTAAGAGAAATCACGAGAAATCACTGGGATTTTGAATATCAGAATTGGATGGCTGCAGGGTTCGTTTTGGTTAACGATGAGTTGTCAAGTAAAATATTTAAAAATAAGTACAGTTTTCCGATTTGAACCAACAGTAAGGATGCTATTGGGGTCACTAACAAAGATTGATCGTAATGGAACAGCGTCACCGTCACACAGTGATCGGAAAAGCAATTTTTCACGGCGAAATTAATAACTGATAATTTTGTAGTTCCAAAATTTACCGTTAGGGCGGTGCTGTTGAAAACTTTTGAACGAAACACAATCCATAATCCACTCAGGAGATCAGCAAGACTGCGAGGCAAAAACAGCATTCCCATCGAGGCTAGATGCGACGCCGATCTTTACGACGCCTGGCGAAGGAGCCTCGATGACCCCTACAACACCTACCGCCGGCCCATCACGGTCAAAGCCCATACGCGGTGAAGCCACGATGCCCCATTTAGCAGCCGGCGCAAGTAAGTCACCTCTCACCACTTACTGCCATCCAGGAGATTCATCAAGCTGACGTCGGCCAGCTAAACCGCTCACTCTCTGGCGCCTACCGATGGATCCTGAGGAGCCGAACCAACAACTTCCAGTCCACAGCCATCGGGATTCGGCGTCCGGTAGACTTCGACGTGCTCGACGACAACTCCGACCTGCCTATCGTTGCCGTTAAGATCACCGCTCCGTTAGCTGGTACGATTATCTCGGCCTACCTACCCACCGGAAACATCAGTGACCTCGGTAGCCACCTCGCCACCGTATTATTGCGAATTACCGGCCCAACCCTCCTCTTAGCCGACTTCAACGGCCACCATGGGGCAGCCCCACGAACAATAAGCGCGGCATCATCGTCGGAGAGACGGGCTGACCCGATGGGCAGTGACCACTGTCCGATCCGCCAGTTAGATCGAGGCGAGTCCATAGTAGTCACCTCGAGAAGGCCCCTACGCGGCATGTATAAGCTAGAGAGAACTGGCGCCCAAAGTTATCAATCGATAAGTCGACAACGCCTGTAATGTGTCGCGACACCATCAGAGCAGCCAAGAAAGCCAACTGGGAAGAATTTCTCGACGACATCAGGAAAGATCTACGAAGTGCGTCAACGCACCCAGCGGAAAACGATCCCAGCATGGGATCGAACTAAAAATAAATGAAATCACCATCACCGTCCCGCAAACAGTAGCCAACACTCTCGGCGATTACTGTTTCGGCCTCTCCTCGATCGACGCCTATCCGATGGAGTTTCGGCGCCAAATCACCTCCGCCGGCGGTCGCGTGAAGGACGTCCCAATTCCCAACACCGACATCGATCTCCCCATCAACCGACCCTTTCTGATGGAGGAACTCACCTTCGCTCTTTCCCGTGCCAAGGGGAAATCAGCTGGCCCGGACGACATCGACTATCCGCTCTTCACAAACCTGCCACTTAGCGGTAAAACCACCCTGCTTCACCTCCTTTGCAAGGAGTTGGAAGGGAACAGCCTCCCCAGATCCTGGTCCCACAGCCTGAAGATTACCGGCCCATCTCCCTGACGTGCTGCGGATCCAAAATCCTGGAACGGATGGTTAATCGGCGACTTTACGAATTGCTCCAATCCAACGGACTCCTCGACAACCGACAACACGCCTTCCACCCTGGCTTCGGACCAAACACTTACCTGTGTAACCTTTTTCAAGCGCTGTAATAGGCCCTCCGGGATAGACACCACGCGGAAATTGCCACTCTGGACTTAGCCAAGGCTTACAACCGAGCTTGGATGCCCGACGCCCTCAGGCAACTGATTTTCTGGGGGCTTTCCGGTCATATCATCTACTTCCTGAGAAACTTCCTCCAGCACCAAACCTTCCAGGTCATCATCGGCAACCACCGCTCCGACACTTTCACCGAGGAAACTGGCGTCCCCCAAGGGCCGGTCATTTTGCAGTCACCTTATTCCTCATCCGGATGAATGGGATCTTCGATCGACTACCTGTAGGTATCTTCATCCTCGTGTATGCGGACGGCAATAAAGAGCACCCTGATCGCCCCACGGAAGAAACTGGCCCAAGCGATTCGTATCGTCGCTAGCTGAACCGCAGCCTTCGGCTTCTAACTGTCACCGGAGAAGTGCAGTTTCACGCACCTATGCAGCAGCAAATCACCGCTCCCTTGCCACTCCGATCACCCTCGGCGACCACCGTATCGCTCAGCGCTCATGCGTGAAAGTGCCAGAGCCCAGGTATGGGAGAAAGTAGCCTCCATCTACCACACCGTCATCCGGATATCATCGGGTCTACTGCCATCGACCCCCTGCGACGCTGTCTGCGTTGAGGCTGGTGTCCTCCCTTTCCGTTATTTTATCGCCTCCTGCATCGGTAAGCGAACCA
This sequence comes from Aedes japonicus, assembly GCA_034211315.2. Lineage (NCBI taxonomy): Eukaryota > Metazoa > Arthropoda > Insecta > Diptera > Culicidae > Aedes > Aedes japonicus. Next base: position 11,267 of record JASCZW010007227.1, read on the forward strand.
TTGGCTTTCTGGAGAACAGCCGGTTCCAATGAAGGAGTCCACCTCCTCGGGAAGGCCAATCGATTCCTCTTCGAAATGGCCAATCAAGAGCTCCCCCCGGTGGCCAGGGTCCGTTGGTGCGGAGCCAAATTGGAACCAGACCTTACCAGCCATCGAACACACTCTCCAGGAAGCATTTAAGGCCGGAGGCAACCCCTTGGCAGTCCAGGCCCCCTTTCGTGAGCTCACCAACCGGAATTACCCATCTCATTGCATCCGATACACGGATGGATCCGTTGGGTCTGGCAGAGACGGTATCGGGATAACCGACAGCGATTACACCCGGTTCCACAGGCTCCCTCCCCAGTGCAACATCTTTTCGGCCGAAGCACTTGCACACAACCCCCTCTGAGCGACCCATAGCCGTCTTTAGGAAACACCCTCGCACCCCTGGATCCAAGCGATCATCCTCCACTACTCCCCGGGAACCACCATCCGGAGACGACCTTAAAAAGTGGCTCACCGAAACCTGCAGGAGCACCTGGAAGAATGAATGGGCATAGAACCGTGTTCTCTTCATCCGGAAGATAAAGAACACCGTAATGAGAGGAATAGCAGGTCGTCTTCTCTCGACTCCGCTCTGGGCATATACTAGCATCTCACAACATGAGCAGAAAGGGCCCCTTCAAGATCAGCTGCACCCTCTGTAACGTGCACAATTCGGTGGAACATATCGTTTGCTGTTGTCCTCGATACGAAGGCCATCGGACATTATATGACATCCCGGCCTCCTTGAAGGACGCCCTGAGCGATGACCCTACTAGGGAGGCAGCTCTGATGTGCTTCCTAAAAGACTGCCAACCCGCCCGGAACAAATCAAGACTGTGAAGACCACTCAGCAATCTGACGCAGCGAGGAGAGGTAGTCCTCTGGTCCATCCTCGTATCTCCACCCTCAAGTGACTAGCCAGCCACCGGCTGAAAGTCTCCTAAGGCAGTATATACAGTTGGAACGTGAAAAAAAAACTCATTTTTGAAAACGAAATTTCAAGGGGAAGTTTTTACTCATATCAATCGAAACTTCTTTACAATTATAAGTGTATCCATGTAGTATACAAAAATATTTTTTTTCAAATTGCGGCCATTAGAGTGCGTTGAAAAAGTCGTTGTATTTTGCTTGTGCCGGCTCTCCTGGTCGCAGTTTTGATCTGATTCTTGCTAACCCAAAAAAAAATACATTTATTACATTCACAGTTAGTAGATCAATTGAAAAAATAAAAAAATAAAAAAAATTGCACTTTTGGCGCAAATTTTTTTTTTAAATCCACATTTTTTCCGCCATTTTATCACATTACTATCTATATATATAAAAATAAAATGCTGTCCGTTCGTGACAGCATAACTCACGAAGGACACAATGAATTTACTTGATTTCTTTTTTGTTTGATTCGTCTTGGTTTCCAACAGGTTTATATGAAGAAAAAATTAGAAAAATTTAATGGAAAATTATTTTTTTTTTTTTCATAAAAACCCAATTGTCATTTTGTATGGGAATATCAAAATATGATAGACAGCAAGACTATCTTTCCATTTGTAATGAGGAACCGTTGGAAACTATTACAATGGCTTCGTAATTACAGACCGAGAGACGAGAGAATCACTTATTGTTACTTAGGACCTTGTGAAAAGACATACAAAAAATGATAATACGCTAGAGTCGCTTATTTCGCAATTTTTACGGGATGGTCGGAGTTTGACGCGGTTTTCGTTATTCACGCGAGGTATCTAATCGCTTAAATTTGATCAAAAACGCGTCTCTAACCTAACTTTTTCTCGCTTTTTACGAAGTTTTTGTAAATTATGGGTTTTTACGAGAATTCAGGCATTTACTCAATTTTTTAAGTAGTTTTTTTCATCGTACTCACTCCTGTATAAAAAGTAACTTCAGTGTAGATGCACGTATAAACTGAAACGTTGGTATTGGTGACACCTCGCAGCGAGATGTAAATTCTCGATCAACAATAGAATAGGGCCTATCAACATTTGTTTCTCTTAAGCCATAGGCCACCCATGCAAATCAATGCCATAATCATGTAGGGAAAAGTTTCTCTACACGATGATGCTATAGATTTGCGTGTGTAGCCTATGGCTTGCGAGAAAAAAGGCTCAGAAGTGTTTACAAATGTTGATAGGCCCTATTCTATTGTTGGTCCAGAATTGGAATGGAAAGTAAAGGTAAGACAAGAAAACGGAAAATTCGGTAAAAAATACCGAAAATCGCACAAAAGTGCACATACTGAAATTATCGGTAACATGGATTTCGAAATCTTGGTATTGCAGAGACCAGACAACTTTAATTACTTATTTTCGTACGGTATTTTACCGAAACTGCTAGCAACTCAATGATGAGAATTTTTAACCAGTTTAGGTAAAATATAACGATAAAATCTGTAAACCTAACTAAAACATTAAGTAAGATCAAACGTGTTGTTTCAGTAAATTATACTGATACTTTGGTTTTGCTACAAAACCTAATTTTCGGTAAAATGAAAACCGTATTTTCGGTAATCTTATCTTAGCGTGTAGTTTAAGTATTCTGTGTTGGACTGACAGATGTGTAATTAAGTTTTTGGTTACATTAGTATCGTTCGCCGTGTGATTAATAGTGCATCAGGAACGTGAAAACGACGATATTACTAGAAATTAAAAAAACAATAATTAAGTTGCGATTTCAGTTAATTTCAATTAGTATTGTTGTACAATGCCTCCAACTAGACAGAATAATATCGGTCGGCTGCTAGCTCAGCAAACTCTCGAATGAGACAAAGCGACGATCAGCGTGCAACTCAAACTGAATTGGATTGACAACGGATTTCACGGGCTCGAATGATGTTGAGTGAAGAAGAAAGGGCAGCTGAAAATACAAGCTATAGAGTTAGAAAGAAACGTAATCGGCAAGTATCAGAAAGATCTGGTAACAATCGTGCCCAACATAACCTTACAAAAAGATTACAAAGGCATCCGTTAAACGAATCTTCAACGTGCTGCCTTTGGTTGATGACAATGCGAATATATCAGTCGCCATTGGATCAATGAGTGTAGTTTGTTATCATTGTAATGCATTGAAGTTCCCAAATGAAACACCAGACCTTTGCGCTCATTGGTGTCGGAATCAGGAAGTGGTTCTAAACATTTTCTGCAGAACATCCAGAGTTATAATGGTTGTTTTCAAATGACTTCGTTTCGCGCAACGCACATAATAATATTTAAAAGTTTTCTTGGACATTGAATCTTACAGAGTTTAAAAATTAGTAAATTATGAAATTGTGAAACCGTCTACGTTACAGGTCAAATTTACCAAAAAGCGAATTCAATTTTGCCCCCGACAGACGAAGACCATAAATCTATAGGTTTATTTCAAGCGAGATTCACTCTGTAACATTATTCCACCACGAAGCGGGACATTGTACAACAATTACAAGCGATGCTTCATGAGCCTAATAGATTGATTCAAATGTTCAAGACTACTCTAGATCGAATGCCATCTAACAACCATAAGCTTGCGATTCGAGCTAATACCTTCTCCAATTTTCCAATAAGTAGTTTAATTGTAAGCAGGACAACGTCTGCTGAGTCAGCTAGTAATACTATAATAAAGAAATCCTATAAGTTTCAGCTTAATCGAATAATTAGTTTTCGAGTTATCACCGATATAAACTCCGAAAATGCTATTTTGAGAAAAACGCGTTGAAAATAGGTCTTCTCGGTCAAGCGTCTCTTTAAAAAGAAACACTTGGAGTTCGGGAAATTTACTAACTTTTCATGCAAAAAAAAATTAACTTTTTGGTCATACTAACTGTATATCCCCCCTTAATTAAAGACATCTAATCTAATCTACATAGGATTTTCTATGGGAAAACTATGGGAACGGCTCATGTGCATAGAATCTTCGATTTGGATGATACCACAGAGAACAGACATCCAAGCTGGAATGCCCTCCGTGCGTAAATTTCTGTAACTGCCATTTTAAAATTACATCTCGTGTCCGTTAGTTTTGGTGAATTGTATGTTGATGACGCCACTGTAAAATTGAAACCGCTAGCGCTAAAATATAGTTTTACCGATCGAGTTGTAATTTTGTACATTTATTGTAGAACCCCAAATGTCTTCCAAAAATCAATAGGGAGCGAACATTTTTTTCTTCCATATGTTCGTGACCCAGGCTAATGACCAGTGATGCAGGACAGTAATGTATCAACCGGAAGAAGGAAAAATTCTGTGTTTACTTTTAGAGTGTAGCTCTTAGGCTAATGATCTCACCTTGTACAGCAACCGTTCGCTAACTCGGCTAAGTGCACAGCCCAGTTAGCGGATGCTGCTCGGTAACTGGGCTGACGTTTCAAATGCAAATAAATTTCGAAGGGGGCTTTCGATCAGATTTCGATCAGGCCACTATCATATGCACAATCACATAAGTTATATATACAGATATGTATATATACATATATATTTACATATATACATATATATTACAAATATATATATACATATAACATATATACATATATATATATATATATATACATATATATATATATATATACATACATATATATCATATATATATATATATACATATATATATATATATACAGGTATATATATATATTATTGGTTATTATATATTACATACATATTATTATTATATTATGTGATTGTGGCAACCTTCGGTGCATGTGCTCACCTTAACTCCGTCCGCTTCCTGATGCAGTAACTGAAATCGTCGAAAGACCTATGTGGACTGACTACGTCGATCAGCGCCAATACAATCGAGGAAGCCGTGAGGAGAGCGAAGCAGTACGAGAAATCCATGCCGTGCAGGATTTGAGATAGAGATAGGGTGAGCAACAGTGAAGGCGTGTTGCGTGAGCTAGGTGAAATGAAGATTAAAAATCGGTAGTAATAGGAGGCACCACTCAAGAAAACTGGGAACGAGGTTCTAGGACTGGTTTGGAACCCGCAAACAGAACTGTTTTCCTATTCTACCTGTTTCATGGGGGACTTAGAATCATACATAGATGGAAACCGTCGTGGCCAAAGAGCAAGGTTGCACCACTACAGCAACGGTCCATTCCTAGACTGGAATTGCAGGCCGCGGTGATGGGAGCAAGAATGCAAAAGTATGTGATGGAAAATCATAGCATTACGATCGACCATAATTTTCGATGGACTGATTCCAACACCGTCTTGTCGTGGATCCGCTCAGAAAGCCGCAAATTCAAGCAATACGTTGCTCATCGAGTTGGAGAAGTACTCTCGCATACACAGTTGGATGATTGGCGATGGGTGCTCTCAAAAGAAAACGTTGCAGATTACTTGACGAAATGGGGATACATACCGAGCCAGACTCCTCTGGGATGTGCTTCAAGGGACCATTAAGCTTGTAGTACACTGTTTGTCCAATAGCCAAATATTTGGCATAGGCAGCTAGACAGCTGACAGATATCATAGATGTTTGTCAGATGCCTATCTGCCATGCTATTAACTGCGTACTATGGCCTTATATGGAAAGAAAATTCGTGGCCACAGCAACAACTGGTGGCGCCAAATATCCAGGATGAACTTCGATCATGCTACATACTGCACCACATCACGATTCCACAGAATCTCATTAATGTGGAGAATATTTCAAAATGGAACATCCTAATACGAACAATAGTTATGTTGGGTCGGTTCATCAACAATAATTGTTGACTACGAGCAAAAGGTCAGCCGATAGAGACTATCAAAGCGACTGAACGCCAACTCAAGTGTTTAAAACGATTGACTCCAGCGGTCATTGTTCCTCTCCGCCAAACCGAGTTCGCGCAGGCCGAAATATATCTGTGGCGCTTCGCGCAGGCGGAGTCTTTTCCGGATGAGGTAAGGATATTACTTAAGAATCGCGATGTGCCACCCGAAGCTTTGGTTAGTATTGAACGTTCCAGTCTCCTGTACAAGCTGTCCCCATTTGCTGATGAATTTGGGGTAGTAAGAGTAGATGGTAGAACGGCGAATGCAGGCTATGCGCACTTTGATTCGAGATTCCCCATAATCCTCCCAAAGGAACATCTAGTTACTCTTCGACTCATAGATCATTATCATTGCAAATACGCACACGCGAATAGAGAAACAATTGTCAACGAAGTGTTTTTTATTTCAAATTTACGATCCGTGGTCGACAAAGTGATGAAGGCGTGCCAGCGGTGCAAGATAAGCAAGTGCAAACCTCAGTTCCCACGGATGGCACCGTTGCCAGAGCAACGACTTACCCCGTACATAAGACCGTTCAGTTACGTGGGGGTCGATTATCTGGGCCCTTTGGAAGTTGCTATTGGGAGACGCAAGGAAAAGCGGTATGTTGTCGTATTTACTTGTCTAGTGGTTAGAGCTATTCATTTAGAATTGGCGTGTGACTTATTCACTGAATCGTGCATTATGGGAATCCGTCGTTTCGTTCGCCGGAGGGGATAACTCTGACAACGGTACAAACTTTGTCGGGGCCAACCAAGATCTTATGCAGCAGATTAGTCAAATTAATGACGAGTGCGCGAATACGTTCACCGACGCTAAAACCAAATGGTCCTTTAATCCTCCCGCCGGCCCACATATGGGTGGCGTGTGGGAGCGTATGGTGCGCAGTGTGAAAGAAACTATGAGAGCCCTCGATGATGGTCGCAAACTCAATGACGAGATCTTACTGACAGTCCTGGCAGAGACGGAGTGGTTCATAAATTCTCGCCCGCTCACATACATGCCCCAAGAATCTGAGAACGAAGAAGCTCTCACTCCAAATCATTTCATTTTTGGTAATTCATCCGGTTCACACGAACCTCTAAGGAGCCCCACGGACCTTGGAGCAGCATTACGTAGTAGCTATCAAAGAAGTCAATATTTGTCAGACACACTGTGGAAGCGCTGGATAAAGGAGTATTTCCAAACTGTTAATCATCGATCGAAATGGTTCAACGACGTGCGTACTGTGAAAGTAGGAGATTTGGTTTACGTTGCAGATGGTGATCGGAGGACGTGGATAAGGGGAAAGGTTGAAGAAGTTATCCAAGGTCGTGATGGAAGAGTACGGCAGGCCATAGTGCGGACAGTGAACGGAAATGGACGGCTTAAGCGTCCGGTAGTCAAGCTTGCAGTTATGGAGATTGGAAGAGGTGAATCCGGAAATGTTCCGGAGAGACAACATCCGGATCCACGGGGCGGGGAATGTTCCGGCAACACTGGTCTAATGAGAGCTAACGAACTCGCCGTTGCTGATCGATTGTCAATGTGACGGAAACAGAGTGTAGGTAGCAGAATAAAACCTGATGTTAGGCTTTTGTATTCGAGCTATTGTTCTGTAGCCGGTAGTTCCAACCATAGTGGTGTTTGATGGAAATCTTTAAACCTTTATTTAAGCAGTACTTACAAGATATACAGATATATATATATATATATATATATATATATATACATATATATATATATATATATATATATTTATATATATATATATATATATATATATATATATATATATATATATATATATATATATAAATATATAAATACTATATATATATATATATATATATATATATATATATATATATATATATATATATATATATATATATATATATATATATATATATATATATATATATATATATATATATATATATATATATATATATATATATATATATATATATATATATATATATATTCAAATGAAATTTTTCCGCAGTAGGCCAGTACATTAAGAGAAGACTATTCTTTAAGCCTTCGCACGACAAAAGGGCTGTAAAGATTCTTCGACTGTCCGAACACCAGCCATGCTTCTGAAGATTCTTGAACTGTAGTCACGCCATCTGAACATCATGTACTGTTGTGGAGACATCATATCGACACACCCTAGTTTTAATTCTCTTGGTAGAACCACCCTATAATGAGACGTTTGAGTGAAGAACCATTTTGCATTATATAAACTGAACAACCGCGAGTGACAACACATTACGGAATAATAAAATTATTATAGAAGTTCATTGTCCAGTTATCGTTCCTTCCGGTGTTAAAACCCCACACACTCTAGGGCGATTTGTTGAACCACCTTCATACCCATTCTTGAAAAGTCGGTTACTTTCAAACAATAATACTTTCATGAATTTGATTGCTAACAGTCTAACAGGACGCTCTTAACTATAGGTAGTGAAATCACATTACATTTAAAATAGTAGTCAGTACAAATTTTCGGTAATTACTGAATCTGTGCTAATTACAACAGAAAAATGTCTAGTTTACTCGTTTCTTTAGGGAGAGTAATTCACAACAGTAATACTGCGATTCACGAGAATGAGTTTCAAATCGGGGTTCCTTCGAACCATTTACCAGATTTCATCATAAGCGGCAATTACACTCTTGCGTCATTCTCTTTCTTTTAGATATCGACGGCTGCTTTGATTCTCTTTGCAATATTAATCCACCAATTCGGTATAGTTTACTTCCGTTGGTGCGTGTGAAAATTTTAAAGTAATATACCTAAGCTATTACTTTAATGCTAAAGTTTCGCTATCGTGAAGCCATCGCGAATCGACCAAAGTGGTTGAACCCTTCGATTTAAATATTGACCTGAACAATGCATCTGGTCATCATCTGGTATTGGAGAAACGAATGTGTGCCAACAGACTGCGAGAGGATGTTACTCACACTTTCTCCGAAACGTCTACATTGGCCAGAGGTCAACAGCTGGAACTGAATGTATGTTTGGAGGCTGACCCTACATATGGAGCCCACTTCCCGGTATATTTTTTCTGGTACCTTAACACGGGATTTTTCCCAGAGGGCCAAGTTTGGTCGTAAATATAACATTTGTCTCGCCAGTGGGAGTATAATTGCAATGCTCAATGGTTTCATTTCCGCACGCATGCGGTGGTTTTTCCTTCTCCAGATGGACTTTTAAAAACGCTGTTTCGGTCCATCATCTTATCTGTGCACTGCAATTAAATGTGAACTTGAAGAAAATTCTGCTGTAATGCCTTAACGGCAATTGGGATGGATGTTTATTTAATGCTGACGTTTGATTGTTGTTATTATTATTTTGAATGAAATTAACCTGGGCTGCAAAGTTCACTGATCGTCCATAATTAAAACATAACTAAGCAGGCGGTGAAATAAAAACTGATCGAATGAAATTTCCACCGTTGTCGGGGGCTCTCTGATCAATAAAGAAAGTCGACTGAAATTGATTGTCATTGTTGGTAAGTACTTTGCCCAGACATACCTATATCATTGATACAAATTGCACGGTAGATATAGTTGGCTTATTGAGCAGTTCAATCCATTTCAATTATCCACAACATGTCCGGTTTAAGGGTTTAACTTTTTCCGATTGTTTACAAAATTGTTTGCTTCTGTCACTTTCCTGCAGAACTTGCTTGCACTGCCAATTTGTTTACATATTCAATTTTGATGATCCAACCCGAAAAGTTGATCCAACCCACAAAGATTCCGATGTTCGGGAATCGAAACAACTACGTCCGTTTATAACCCCTTTTACTAAGTGCAAAGTCCATTATCTGAAAATGGGCTTTCTTTCTGAGTAATCAACACACATTACTGTTCAATCATTATCTCCTTGCATTTAATATTCAAATATGGCTCTCACTTCTTCTTGATCCAGGTCATCATCGTGGATAATCTGCAGAAAATTCGGGTCCGGTTGTCTGGGAAATGGCAAATGATGCCAATGTGGCGGGCTGGTCCTCAGAGGATGGTGATGATTGACGTGTGGTTTGCGCTTACCGCCAGCCAAAAAGTCCCACAGAACGAAAGCCAGCGTGAGGACGTTGAGGATCGACATCATGGCCATTCCGAAGAATAGTTTAATAGGAATGACGATAAAGTTAATGATGAAGAACGGGATGACCAGCGCCAGGATGATGACGATCACTCGAAGCGATAGGGCGATCGACGAGGACAGTTGGTAGAATCGATTGTCCATTACAATCACATTCTGGCTCGGCTTAGGCTGAAACTTGGCTTTGGATGGCACTCTTCTTGGGAAGAGTTTGCGCCGCGACACTAGTTGGTGGTCGGTTTTATAAGGTTTACGATGGTATTGATGAACTTTAATGTGCATAGCGGTAGTTGGTAAGTCATTGCCTTTTTCCTTTTGATCAGAATTCAACATTTCCGGTTTGTCGTCGTCGATCACTGTGTACTCCATGAATGGTTGCTCAGAACTATCATCGCCGGTGGCAGTATAGTCCAGGAATGAATTGTATATCTTCGGCTTGCTTATACTTACTTGATGATTATTCTGTGCCCCAAAAAACGTATGGGCAATCAAGAGTACCAGAAGTAGTGAGCCCCACGAATTGCGCGAAAGACTATATCTCATCTCTATCGATCGATATCTGTTCCACGACTGAATTACTTGATTTTTCGGATCAAAGACCTATCCCACCGTTTGAAAATCTTGGGAAACCGATTAGGTACTAGCTCCGGTGCAACATCCCCAACTGCCGGTATAAAAACAGCGATAAGATAGATGCGAAATGACCATTCCGAAACGATTAACACATCCAACTATTCGGCGCGATCGGTGAAAGAACGATCGAAGAGAATAGTAAACATGAAAAAGACTGGATTCTTCGAGTTCAACTCGTAGCATAGCAATTATATTCAATTTAAAGGGCGTGAAGAGGAAGACGGTAAATCCGTTCCAAATTACCTATATTAGTTAGATACAAATGGTACTGATTGTAGAAGAATGTTCTGCCCGCAGGTCGGAGCTTCCATTGCATTGCGTATCACTTGTTGCGTATTAGATGGATTATGGTTTGGTTGAATTGCAGCCATAATCGATAGTTGAAATAATATTAATCGAATAACAAACGCTGTGTGAGAAACTGGAAAATTACTTTCTTCGCGGATAAACCGAATGTGTAAAATTTTATCCATTAGTGAGTAATTGATACTACCAAAGATGAGTACCGTTTCCCTTTGATGGGGGCGATGCAGTTTTCATCGGATGCGCAGATTTGAATGGTGAACCCTCGGAATGGGTGTATTACAATAGGAAATGTGAAATCTGGTGCTTACTTCGGCTACATTTACTACACATCTCACGGTCAATGACAGAAGTTCAAATTTTACCTCCGGATACCATTCATTGAAGAGAACGAAGGTGATAATTACAAAAGCAGAAAATCTCGACTTTAAATGAATAAGCTGCAAACTCTTACTCTTTGGATTGGCATGGAAAGCCAAGAAAATGGTTAATAGTTTTGTAATAGGACTTCAAAGATATAAATATAACACGATTTATTTCAGTAAAGAAAGAACTGAACAAAATCATCCGATCTTAAATAACATTGGCTTTCTAACTAGCGAAACTAGTCTGAAACAACTTGTTCCAGATTGTTTAAATAATAGTACCGACACATAGAGGCAGACATACCAAATGATAGTTGTTAGCAGTGCGAGCATCTCGAACAGTTGTGCGAAGGGCTATGTAAATCACGTTTTAGTGGGTCAATTGTTTGGCTAGGCTTAAGTGGGATGAAAAACAGATGCCAGTGGTGAATTAGTAGTTTGATGCTGAGGCAAGTGGATTTGGTTTAATCAACTGATCAACTGATAGGTGTTTAGTCGACACTGTAGGTACGACCTTTAAAGCATTGTTCAATAGAAAGTAAAAGCTATCTTTCGATGATCCATAAATGTTGGATCAACCAAAGATGGTGAGTTTAACTATATTCTGCCAGACAAGCTATTGATTTGTTCTTATGAAATGAACAGCAGGAGCATGTTTTTTTTCTAATCCATATTTTCGAATTTTGTTATGAATGTTAGCACAATATGTTTTGTGCCGTTTTGGCTCATCATGTTGATACTTGATCGTGCACGGGCAGAATGTTCCCTACGATGGATTTTAAAGTAAAATAAAAGGCAACGATTTGCTGGCCGTCCTGCCATGGCGGAGGCAAGCAAATAACTGTTTTATTTCAATCCTAGAGGGTTTGAGCTGTTTAGTGGAATACCTGTAACTAGAAATTAGAAGAAAAATTAGTATTTTCCATTTAATTCCAACTAACTATGCTTATCTTGACAGATACGCGTATTTTGTCTACAATGTGCAGACTTCTTTAGTGTCTCGTACTAAAAAAACACTTTTAAAGAAAAAACACCCTTAAGAGCGTATTAGTAGAACGATTGTAATTGGAAAATTAGGAAAATTTAAATTAACACTTCACTTGATCACTTTTTCCAATAAATGAAAAACAAACACTTTTTTAAACTATCAGCAAATTCCGTTAAATTCCACTACCGAAAGCTTATCTTTTGACAGATAGGCCCATTTCGTCTGGGACTTAGAACATAGTAGTACAGGGGTAGACAAAGTAACTAGGATAGGTAGGCAAATATATGGTCAACTTTGGCGTGTTCTAACTTTATTAAATACGCAAGAAAATGATACGTTGAACTCAGAAATCGGCATTGAAATGGCCGAGATAAGGCCATTTTCCTAGAACAGGTTCCTCTGAAGGGTTCTGGATGCGGCCAGATCATTCTTTCATCCAAAACATGCCGAGCGACACCTCTTTCTTCTTCTTTTTTCATCACAAAGCTTTCCTTAGGCTTAAAGTGGACACTTGGACACATTGGCCACTCCCGGGGCCACCGAAATGGTCCCGGGGGCACCTGTAGCAGGGGCCAATTACATTTTGATGCAAAAATATGCCGTGCGACAGCTCTATCTTAATGGTTTTTCATGAATAAGGTTTTGGTATATTAGAAAAGCCACATTGAAAAGAATTTGTCACATTGGCTACTTTTGGGAGCACCGTAACATCCCCAAAACATGCCGTGCGCCACCTCTTACTTGATGGTTTTTCACCACAAAGCATTTAATGATCTGACACAGTAAGGTGAGATTCCCTAGCGCCGGACATCCGTCAATACCGGATATTTAAGATTTTCGTGGTTCTTTTCTTCATTTTTACCTTCTGTAATGCTCTTAGCATATTCTTGATTAAAATATACCATTGGTGCCATGAACATCAGGTATTGGAAAATGTCCGGCGTTTTGCGAATGGTGTCTGGTACTGGGAGATCTCTCCCTATTTGATTTAGACATTATTATTTTTGCCCTTTTTGAGACGTTTCTGATCAGCTTATGTTTCGGCTTATGAATGAATTTTGACAGTATTTAGATACACAATTACCCTTCTTCAAATTTATACCCTCTCCATGGCTGGATTTTGTACCTGGACGCTGGTGGGAGGGCCTAATCCCATGTTAATGATCCATTGGAGATATCTGATTTATGATAGATGTAGCTAGGTCATGTCATTAACCTTCTACTCTAATGAACCATTCATGGGAGAACCAAAGGTCCAGCCACACAAAGTAGTGATAATATCACACTCGCTCCTCTCTCTATTTAATAGCCGCGTCGTAGCACGCATGTATACAGGCACTAAAGTTGAGTGTGATATTGGTGGGTTGGGCCGCAAATCACTAAAAATTCAATCATAGATAGATTTATTCAATTTTGAAAACATTTAATATTTAATTTGAAGTGGAAGTTTAAGCTGTGTCATAGAATTTCCTATGCAGTGGACTTCTAGACCGTGACCATAACTATTGTGGTTTTGTGGGATGCGAAGGGCTCGTTTAGGAACTCAGAGTATCGTATCACTGGGGTTTGTCATAGTGTTTGTTCAGAATACAAGAGGTGTGCTAACGGCGGGCTTTGCCGCAATTTACGCTTAGACGAGGCTAGAAACAGTTTGTAGACGCCGGACATCTAGTAGTTAAGGGACACGACAGGAGGTGCAGTTTTCATTGGCGTGGCAATTCTTTCGTTGTTGTTTATTCATCGATTGCCATTAACTTAACACCAAACATACCTCAATTGCAATTCTAATTCTAATTCTATTATAAATTATAATTTAAATATGTGTGGAATACGACAGCCGGCTTTAAAATTATAGTAAATCATTTTTTTTAAGCTCTAAATAAGCGTGTTAGTAGAACGATTGTGATTGAGAAACAAGGGTAATTTCAAATTAACACTTTATTTGATCGCTATTTTAAAATAAAGATAAAACATTGAAACACCTTTTCCAAATAATCACTAGTAAACGCGAGCAAATTCCTTTAAATTCAGAAGATCTGACAGATAGGCCTATTCGTCTGCGACTTACAGACTTCTTCAGTGTCAAGTGCTCGACTTATGATTTTCTTTTTGTAGCATTTTTAACCGGTCCAAAACGCCCTACCTCAACCACCTACCCTAACCTATCCTTGTTCCTTCCCATGGAGCCCATGTGGTCTGAATAGACTAGTTCGCCATTATCCCTCCTTCACCATCGGTTTTTGACTGACTTGCGCTCTTATTGCCCCACCAAATGCTGAAAATGAAAATTACCCTTCTTCAAATTTATTTATCAGTTCGAATCAAGATTAGTTTCACGACGATTCTAAACACCATCGTTGGACACGTAAAGTCCCCATACTTTGCCATTGATTCGCTTTTTTTCTTCAAGAACTATCTACTAACAAATTGGTGGACGTTGCTTGCGTCGTATTATGCCCGATGGTGCTCCATTGGTGGCTGACAGTCACGCCACGCAGATTCAGCTTGTGCGTTAAAACTATTGGATGGAAGTGAAGAACGAACCGATCGCTTCAAGGGAATGTTTACTGATAATCTATATTTCTATCCATTTATATTTTAGAATACAGTGATGGATAACAGATTCAATCACGGGTTGCATGTACTCCTCACCAAGTCTCGGATGAAATTGAACCGCGTGTCGATGGGCTTGGTCCGTCGACTTCCTCCTTCGGCTCGCAGCATTGCTATGCAGCTCTGGTTGTCTTGTCGTACTACGATTGGTCCGGTAGGTTTCTCACCAACGTCGTTCATGAATTTCTGCAACCACAGCAGCTCTTGGTAGGCCTCGGCTAACGCAACGTATTTCACTTCGGTTGAAGAAAGGCTAACGCATTGCTGTTTCCGAGCAGCCCACGAAATCGGTCCACCTAATAAAAAGATGAATCCAGGATTTGACTTACGGTCTTGGTGGGCTCCATCGTCAAATCGGTGGTCGATATCAGGTAAAGGAGCGTCCTTTTGGCCCCCATACAATCAGCGTGGATAGTATTGTTCATCTTACGCCCCAGAATTGACGCGCTAATGACAGTATCGGGCCTCGTGTTTACCGCAACACATTCAGCGAAGCACCGACTAAGGTTTGGAAGTCGTCCTTCCTTGGCGTTGGTTCTCCTCCTTTTGCTGTAGCTTCGGATACCCAGGGTCCATTGGGATCCGAGATGGCCTTGCGTCTGCTTCCTTTCCCCGTTGGATCCGAATTCCGAGATAGTTGCTAACATCTCCTAGACAAGTTATCTTGAAAATCACTTTCAAAATAGCCTCAATCCTGTTGTACTCCGCTTCGTCATGGCAAACGATCAGCATATCGTCCACGTACAATAGTATGAACGACTTCCCACCATTGCTAGTCCTCACAAATAGGCAAGGATCTGCATCCGATGGTATGTACCTCAGACTCTGTATAATCTCGGTTATCCTATGGTTCCATACTACTTGCTTCAGTCCGTATAGACTTTTCCTCAGTAGGCACACGTCGCTCTTCCCACTGGTCTTGAAACCAATCGGCTGCCTCATGAAGATCGTCTCGGATAGTCTCCATACAAGTATGCCGACTTAACGTCCATATGCTTCACTAACAGCTCCATCCTGGTGGCAATCGACAACATCGTGCGAAAGGCAGTTTGCTTCGCAACGGGGGCGAAGACTTCGTCGTAATCGGTTTCGTATCTCTGGCTGAATCCTTGGCCGACCAGTCTGGCCTTGTATCGGGTGACTTTGCCGTTTTCGTCCAGATTCCTCTTAAACATCCATTTGCAACTAGAAATTAGAAGAAGAATTAGTATCTTCCATTTAATTCCAACTACCTTTGCTTATCTTCGACAGATACGCGTATTTCGTCTACAATGTGCAGACTTCTTCAGTGTCTCGTACTAAGTCGAGTTATTAGTACGAGACACTGAAGAAGTCTGCACATTGTGAGACGAATACGCGTATCTGTCGAAGATAAGCAGGTAGTTGGAGTAAATGGAAGATACCTAATTCTTCTTCTAATTTCTAGTTACAGGTATTCCACTAAACAGCTCAAACCCTCTAGGATCCATTTGCAGCCTACCTGCCTTTCCAAGTCGCATTCTCGTGCACACTTCCACTGTAACGAACCGGGCACCTCATTGCCTTTTCAAACGATCGGGGCTCACGGTACTCCTGGACAGTGAAACCAACAATGTCGCCGTATCTCTGCGGCTGGATCCCCTTGGTCACTGGATTGACGAACGTTCAGTGAAGCTTCAAACTCCTCCTATCCCTCGGTAACGTCTGGCTGATTCTGTTCAATAGCATCGATGTCATTCGGGCCATCTTCTTCATTGTTTGAAGTGGCGGTCCCGAAACCGTAGAAATCTGCCTTGCTTGTCTCGTCACCATCTAGTTCATTGCTGCTGTGACTCTCGCTGACATCAGTCGGTACATCGTCATCATCGCTGTTCGGGCCATCGGCCGGAACGTCATCGTCGTCTCCATTGCTGCCGGTGGACGCATTATTGTCCCATCTTACAAATGATCAATTTCGGAAAAATGCATAGTCGATTTGTCCCACTTGAAAATTGGACGCATATTTGTCCAACTAGAACAAAAATTGCTCCTAGTGGGACAATTATGCGTCCGTATTTCAGATGAAAAAATATCACTCGCGGATTTTACGACTTTTCTAGAATTAACAACGCCTGTTTGCATTATATTTTGAAAGTACATATCAAAGTGTTGTAATTGCCATAAAAAAATTAAAAATTTCCAAATGTCATTTTTGGACAGTTATGCTTCCACCGGCAGATTGGGTGCTGTTCAAAAAAACTGGAACGCCATCAGCACGATTCGTTGGAAAAACGTCAGAAAATGAATATGATATTATACCATGATACTTCCCTCCGAAGGTTCGGTTTCCCGATCCTCCCGATGTGTCAGAAAGCGGCAGTCTCTACGCGTGACCAACTTGTACGTGTCAGGATCGATGAAACGGTAGGCCTTATAGCCCACGCACAACATTTTCTTGGATGTCGAACTTCGACCGGTTCTCGGATGGAATCAACACGTAGGCCCACGAACCGAAAATCTTGAGGAGGCTGAGATAAGGCTTGTCTTCAGTCAAGGCCATATTCACAGCTTCGGTCCAGTACTTGTACGGCAGTTGTGTGTCCAGAATCATGCCGCGCGCCATCTCCACCAGTGAACGATTCTTACGCTCCGCAACCCCATTTTACTGCGGGGTATAGGCTGTGGTGAACTGCTGGCTGATACCCTAGATTCTTCACAATCTGCACATACTCCTTGATTCGTTCAGTAACTTCCGACTTCTTTTTCAGAAAGTATACCACGGTATAGCGAGAGTGGTCATCGATCATCGACAGAAAGTATCGACAACCCCCTGCCGTTGGCATGTTCATTGGCCCAAACACGTCGGTATGGATTAGGTCCATCGGCTGCTTCAACTTTTTCTTGGATTACTTCGGGAATGGCAGACGTGACAATTTCCCTTCGACGCAACACTCACAGGACACGTAGCCAGCTCTTTGGTTTGCAGATCCCGAATGGTATCTGGCTCACGATGTTCCAGAATGCGGTGCCATGTGTGTAAGCAGTCAGGATTATGTTTGGTCATCCGTTGAGCAACTTCAACTGTCCGTAACTTGGTTGTGTTTGCAATTACCTTGGCGTCTGCGGCACCCTTCCGCATCGAAGACAAGCTTGACACCTTTGGCAGACAGTTTCTTCACCGAAATAAGGTTGGTCTCAAACTGTGGGACGTACATTACATTCGAGAGGAGAACAGAGTGGGGATCACCCTCTGGTGACTCCCAGATCAGCCTGCACGAGCCAACTCCTTCCGTGGTGGTCTTCTTGCCATCCGCTAGGTAGACGTCCTGCTTCGCGCTCTCGTCCAAAGAACTAAAGCAGTTTGCGTCTATGCACATATGGGACGTCTTCTCCTTCTGCTCACTTGATCTCGCCACACCGGTGTGCTTTTCCATCAATGCCCGGCACTGCTTCTGTTTGTGACCGGGTTTTTGGCAATTCTGGCAAATCACCAATTTCTTCTGCTTCTCGCCGTCAGCCTTCAGCACGGATTCGCTGCTTCTGTTGCTTCCCCGTTTGATCAACTCATCAGTTCGAGTGTCAAGTCGTCGTCTCACCGTGTCTCCAACGCCGTCGTAAGCGTTTTGAACGATTCTAGGAGGCTTCGTAGCACCATTGCCACCTACAGATTCAGGTCCAATACCTGGCCCGCCAACGACAGCCGCTCTTCCAGCTCGAACACGTGCCGCTCGATGCCCTCGCCATCAGTATACCGTTTGTCGCAGATCTGCTTCAGCAGCGAAACCTTCGACGCCAGCGTTGCTTTCTTGTAACCGTTTGTTACAGAATTCATGGGATTTGAGTTGGTAGGGATTTGAAAAAAAAAATCAAATTGTATAACAGTAAAGTTGGGAGAGGTTCCATGTCAGGGGGTAACTACTGGAAGATGATTCAGGTGGAAAATGGAAAATGGAGTATTCAGACATAGTAGGAAGACATAGAAAAGCGAAGGGTCAAAGGAGCCACGAATGTTCAACTATTGCTCAGAATTGTCCAGGCGTTCGCGTGTTAATGGTGTCTAAGTTGAAGTAGTGAGTGGTTGCTAATATAGCTTCGAGTGAGATCATTTTACATGATCTCTTACATGATCAGATGAATTATACAGTTGAGCTAAACCAACTTGATAACCTCACAGGACTTTTTGTGTTACCGTTTTGGTAGACACCGCTATCTTCTCCATTGACGAGGTCATCCGACGCGCACGTGATACGGGTTAGCGACCCCAGTAGTCGCTAGGTCTAAAAGCAAATGTATTCGCTTCCTCTGACCGACAACTGCCAAGAAGCGATTTGTCTCGGGAATCCTCCCTAACTGCAAAGGTGGCTTCCCTCTCGGCAGAGTCACTTCGGCCTTGCCTGGGCTCTGCCGACATCAGCCTATGAAGGACGACGCCTGGGAGGAACCAGTGATTTCCTCACACCGCCTATCAGCCAATTTTGACCCCAATCTCCGACCGAATCCGGATAGTTCGTGGATCGATAAGTCCGCCGTGCAGCAGCGCTGGTTTGAATCCGATCAAGTGCCGCCACAGGTCGTCACGAGCCAGCAGGAACTCGACCCTCGTCTTCCAGGTGCTATAGTTGCTTCCATTGAGCTTCCAAGGAATTCCAAGTCGTTCCATTCTTGAAGGGTTGAAAAAATTTCTTCGAGGTGAGAAAATCTTGACTCCAACTGTTGATCGGTTGCGATGGTTACAGCCCTGGGCCCATAGCCTATTTGAGGGAAGTGAAGAACGAACCGATCGCTTTATGGGAATGATTACTAATAATCTATATTTCTATTCATTTACGTTTTAGACTACTGTGATGGAGAACAGCTTCAATCACGGGTTGCTTGTACTCTTTCAGAAACAAACGAAAAAAACCTTAAGAAGGAGATGTTTAAAAAAATACCATTAAAAAGGCACTGAACGATAATTTCTCAAAATTTAAATGGTGCTGTTAAGAGGTGGGCAGTCCGCTCATGAACTGAGCTAAAGAACTAGTTCGCCAAGATAAACGAGTGACCTACCGTTCTTTTTAACTGAACTGAACTAATACATTAAGTTTTTTTTTGCACGGGGGATACGTTCCACTTTTAGTATGGAACCGTGTAAAAAAGACTAAATAGAGTTGATAAATTCACATGCTTATACATTTTATATTGCTCCGATTTTGTTTGTATGCGTTACTTTTCCATGCAATGGTCAAAATACAATTTTTAAAATTTTGAGTATTTACACCAAAACCTGTGAATTTTTTGAAAAACTGCCATATGACTTTTGGCCCAAAACGTAAAATGTGATTTGAATTAGGTCGATAAGTTGTTCCGTTCTGGAGTTATCGCCGAAAACAACCCGTGTAAAAAAAACCGTGCTAAAGAAAACCTTAGTGTATTTGAGCGGGAGAGTGAACGGGAGCTATTTCAGTTTGACAAGAAGATAAGCGAGCGAGAACGAGAACGTCAGAACCTATTTGAAATAGTTCATTCACTGAGCTATGTTGTGAGCCATATCATACGAGAGCTAGAGCTATTTCACTGAGCGAGAGCGCCTATTTGATATGTGATTGCTAGAGCTAGGTGTACTACTGACTGACCGAGAGCGGGAATGAGATGGAGGGGCCAATAAACTGATAAGATTCTCCCTTAAACCAGAGAAATTGCCATGAAGAGACCGAGAGTGAAATTAAAATTGGCAAGCAGATGAAAGATTTTCGCTCACGCTCTCGCCCAACAGAGGTTTTCTTATTCTGCTTTTCTAGCAATGAATGACGAAGATGAAGCAGGCAATTCGTCAATCATTTTTTTCAAATCATTGATTATCTCTAGTTTGCTTTGAATAGAACGTTTTATTAACTAGAAATTAGAAGAAAAATTAGTATCTTCCATTTAATTCCAACTACCTTTGCTTATCTTCGACAGATACGCGTATTTCGTCTACAATGTGCAGACTTCTTCAGTGTCTCGTACTAATAACTCGACTCGACGTTTTATTGCTTTGCTGTGTTTGTCGTCTAGAACGAGTTGAATCATCGTCTCGGCAATTGGATTAAATTTTGTACGAGGTAAGTTCTACCACTAGTTCACGTACGATCGATAACCAGCATTTAATTACCTTCGTAATAAACTTCTAGCTCATTATGCTAACCCACGGATGAACTACCAGTGATATCTGGTACCATTTCACTAAGGATGACGGAAAAGGAATATGCCGACACTGTAAAGCCACCATTGCTATGTCATCTGGTTCTTCAGCAAATTTCAAGAGACATATGAAAGTAAAGCATCCATTCGTCCCCCTGAATAGAGGTGATTCATCGAGACAACAAAAGGAACCATCTACTATCCCTATTGCTACACCCGCTGATGATAATTCAGGTGAAGTACAACTGCAAGCTTCTTGCTCAAACGAAAACCGAGTATCTGTAACAAAGTCCGATACTGTTACCGTCGTAACCTCAGCCCCGATTTCGACGCGATCTGTCCCACAATCTTCGATGGCACGATTTGTTGAAGTCGTTAAACCCATACCAGTCTATAAAAGTAGAGATTTAGACGTTCAACTATTAAGAACCCAGGCAACACATCTTTGTCATAATTTGTTGCAGAAACTTGATTGTGACTTAGTTGAGTCACATTGCAGTTACATTGACTTATTTGCAACAAGTGTGCTACTAGGGAATGATCTGTAAGGAATTTCACCCATTTTAGATTGTTGCAGGACACGCCGGTTAGACTTGGAAAAATTCCTCTTTAGCTAAAGCAGGATGGTCCGACGAGATGGAACTCCACCTTTGATATGTTAGAACGATTGCTGCTGAACAGAGATGCTGTTATTTCTACTCTGGCTTTATTGGATTCGACCCACTGCACTTTGGAAAACAAGGACATGGATTGGGAAGCAATTCAGTGGAGTACAAAAATTCTCGGCCTTTTCAATGAGGTTACGGTTGAAATTTCGTCAGAGAAATCTGTTTCATTGTGTAAAAGCGCAGTTTTGGCCCGCATTATGAGGGATTGGATTAAACTGTATTCAGACGATTCCCTTCCTCAAAATATCAAGAGGTTGGTAGTTGAACTGGAGGAGGGTCTCTACAAGCGGTTCGGGAAAAGAGAATCGAATGAACAAATCGCTCAAGCTATCTTTCTTGATCCGCGCTTTAAGAAGCAAGGTTTCGAAGATGTAGAAAATTACAACGCGGCGTACCAAGCTCTTGTGCACGAAATGCAGCAGTATATTGATTCATCGGATGAAAACCAGCAAGCTGAACACCAACCACTCAATCATCCATATGGGAACAATTCGACGAGAAAATAAGCACGCTACAAACAACACAGGATCCAACAGCAGCTAGTATTGTCAAATTGGATAAATATTTAGCGGAACCGTATTTGCTCAGATCATGTGACCCTCTAGTTTGGTGGGAGTCCAGGAAGCTAGTGTATCCCAAACTGCATCAGATGGCAATGAAAAATTTGTGCATTCCGGCGACGTCTGTACCTTGTGAGCGGATCTTTTCGATAGCAGGACAACTGGTTTGTGAGAAACGCAGTAGGCTTACGGCGACAAATATTTCTCAAATTATGTTTATCAATGTTAACCATACCTAAAATGTAATTATGTTTTTTTTTACTTCTTTTTTTTCTAATAAATCGAATATTTCCATTGAAAATTACACAATTATTTAAAAATCTCAATACGTTGATAGGAGAAAGCTAAATGTTACAAAAAAGATCAATTGAACGGTTCAAAAGAACTAGTTCACTTCAATGAGCGGAACTGTTCGGAACCGCTCACTATAGGGAGCCATTTTGCCCACCTCTAGTGCTGTTATGCTGGAAACTTTTTCAGCTTTCGGATGAAAGAGTAAACATCTTGATAAATAGCATAGTTTTTTAGTTACAGCTAATTTAAGACTAACATATACCTAAACATTAAAAGTTCAATAACTCCGTAAATTTGAACATTTGACCATATGAGTAGAACAATCAAATATTATCAGGGGAAATATTATATTATTTCCCCTGGAAATATTTGTTCTAAGGAACCGAATCAATATGTTATTGATATCCATGAATTTGTTCAAAAAATATAGCTCCCGATGAAAAGTAATAATAAATCTGTACACATTATAAAATAAGCATTCCGTACTGCTACACATATACTGCATGTGGTGAACAAACGCAGCCAAACTTACATCACCTGTCACTTTACTTTGAAAGATGGATATCGATGAAGAGAACTCGATGAAGTTTTTCTCACCCTTCTTCGAGCTCTAACTAGCTCTAAATCTGAATTCTTCAACTTGTATCGCTCTCCATCTTTTTACAGTCAATTTTTAAAATCTCTTCATCAATCTTCTTTCTATCTAATTTAATAATAACATTTTTATGTAACATGTATCTCTATTTATGAAAAAAAAAAAAGATCTTCAAGTATGTTTGTCTTTTTAAGACAGCTTTAGAAATTCACAGCAAAAGGTTTCTGTACTTTTGATCAATATTGCAACACACTCACTACATCCGTTGCACCGATTCGACATTTGAGTGGAAGGAAAAGCAAACGTTTATGTTGCTAAATTTTGCAACTGCGCATTTTCTGTCAAGCTAATTCATTTCGATTTGAATTAAAATGAATTCATCAAATCTATTTGTTGGAATCCATTTGAGACACCTTTTGTTCATATCCACCGCAAATCATGCTTCAGTGGTTCAGATTGAAAGATTCGAACAAAATGCCTAAGAATTGAATATTTTCTCTTATTTTTTTATATAAACAGAATCCATTCAATCCACTTCCTTGTCTTATTTATGATTCTGCTTCATTCATAGGATTTGTACAAACTTCGATGACGAATTTCGGACGTTTTTTTTTCAAAATGGTAGAAAATGTTGAGCTTTCTAACTTTATTCTATTTTATTCTATTTTATGCACAAAGATTGTATTTATAATACTTAAATCAAAATGGAGCCCTGAGTAATGATAATGTTGAGACGTTCGGAAAGTTCATTGAAACAACGGCACATTCCTATTTTACGGAGCTCTGCTGCTCGCTCTTACACTTGTTCTTGCCTAGCTTAAATCACAGTTATCTTGGGTAATTAATTCCGCGCACTCTTCACAACAGTGTCGCACGTTTACTCTTTCGTTTCACAAATTGCATCACCATTTGAACGTCACTGTCGGTCATATTTCCAAAGTCTTCCGGTTTCAGAGCATCAATATCCAGGATCTTGGTTCTTTTGGAATTTTTACGAAGCTTTGTTCTTGGAGTGCCGGTTCTATTATTGTAATTGGTATTGATATTTGTGTTGTTATTAAAATTCGTATTTGTGTTTGTATTTATGTTTGTGTTCGTATTCGTGTTCGAATTGCTGTTGCTATTGCTGCCGGAACCTGTACCATTGTAGCCAGGATAATAGAACCACCACGGGGGATATCCGTAGTAGGGATAGTTCCAAGTTCCCATATTTTGTTGTTGTTGCACTGGAGCAGTTACGACAGTTGTAACAGGTTGGCTGACCGGTTGCTGGAAGTTTGAAGTAACGACCGGCGTGCTGATGGCGGCCAATCCTCCTAGCAGTCCACCAACTCCTCCGCCTCCATAGCCACCACCATATCCTCCGTAGCCTCCATAGCCTCCACCGTGCTTGTGTTTGAACACATACTTGCTTGCTAGTGCTCCCAGGGCGATCATATTGGCCGCCGCGATCAGTTTTAGACCCAGCAGTAACTTCAGAGGGATCAGAAGAAATTGAGCTGCCAGAATGGGTATCCCCACTACCAAAAGCGCAATCAATAGGTACTTCAGGGAAGATGCTATCATAGATCCTATGTAGGCCAGTTTGTGATCGGATACGGTTATGTGCTGGATACCTCGTAGATGCGAAACTTTGCCGTATTCTTTCGTCGGATATTCATCGTATCTGTGAGAGAAATCACTTATCAATTTCACTATCTCGTCACACAATTCTTGATACTCACTGTTCTTTGTTATAATCACCATAACTATAGTCGTCATTTCTTCGTTTATTATTGAACCTATTGTCACTGTTCCGGTACATGCTGATTGCCGTGGATTCAACCGGAGGATCGACTTCATTTTCAATTTCATCGAAAGTGTATTCTCTCATTCGACCACTTCCACGAAATCCATCGGCGAACGTTGTCATTTTATCGCTAGATGGCACGAAATATGTCGTGGATTCCACCATGATGGTGAAGAATGCCAAAAATGCACCAGCTACGATCAACCGGACAAGGGTCCTATTCTTGTACTGATCACTCATCACCTTCCACCGCACTGAGAGGGTTTATCTACAGTATCGAAGATTGGCCCTGCCAACACCGACTTTCATTCGAATCTCGCGCTAAACTGAAACTGGAGTCCGTTCGGGCGATTGCTTTTATAGATAGTATAATTGAAATGATGGATGGAGCGAAGGCGTGGACGGAATGAACGGCGGCACTTTGCGGAAATGTGAATGAAAGGGAACCAAAGTAAGAAGATCCGAGAGGGCGTAAGCGAATCAATTTTCCGACTCGTGGACGGTTGGGTGCAGGTGTGAATTTAATTGCCTTCGGGTAATGCGTTGTTTTTGAGCCAATCAATTAAGCCAAGCCGCTTGAACCTTCGATCTATTTTGTTGATTTAGAAGTGTTTGGGGATCGATTTGGTAAGCAGATTCCCGTATTTTGATTTTATTTCATACTAGTTAACCACTTTTGCATCCATGAATTTGTTGAATTTGTTAATTGATTTTTAAATTACAATAAAGAGAGCAGCAAGGAACGAATGGTTATATAATTTAAATTAACGAACGTATGGAAAATATTAGTAACGCTTGTTGGCAATGTTCTACACTCTTCGAGCATTTGCAATGAAATATAGGTTAACGGGATGCAGTGTTAGCCTAGGTCCTTAGTTCAGCGAAAACTAACCATATCATGCTGCTATCATGATGAACGATGTATTCCAAAGCAATTGAGACATTATTCAATTGATAGTTGTTTACTTCCGCTTAATTTTCGGTTTCCTCAATTTTTGAGACATCATTTTTTCACTGGTTACTGAACAGATTTTCTCCTCGATTTTCGATTGATCTAAATTTGACTAAATAGAACTAAATAATGCATCCTCGATGTAGAGAAAATTTTCACACGGAATTAACTAAATGTTCACACATATAAAGAACATTGATTCAACAAATAAAACGTAGACCCAATGTTAGATAGAGACCAAATTTTGTTTGGAATGTTAACCAGCAATTCTCTCTCTTGCTGAATTCTAGCAATCGGTCTAACCAATTGCTGAAAAAACTAATATCAAAAAAGTTACAGAAATCCCAGTAACCCTGTTTACTTGTCAAATATTGAAGAATCAAGATTGAAAAAAGAAGAAGACACCGAGTGGTGATAAATCTGAGAGCTTCGTACATTTTAAAATGCTTCTAAAAAATTCAGACATTTTCAGCAAAATAAAAATAATACCCTTATTGTACAGTTCTGGATTTTTTAATTAGAATTTCGTTTATCACCACTCGGTGTCTTCTTCTTTTATCAACCTGGATTCGTCAATAAGTCACGCATCAACGTCGGGAAGTTGTATTTATTAATAATCTAGCTTTTTTTTCGTTCAAGTTGTGCGTTCTTTGTTTTGTTGGAAAGGGATTGAAAAAATGGATCTAAGTCTACATAACATCACCAAAACATTGAACTTAGAAAGCTATAATTTCGAAGAACTGTTTGGTAAGTAAATATAATAGAACAAACATTTGATTTTTGTAGGTTGACGTTTTTAAGACGAGAAAATGGCGGATTCATTTGAAGTAAACTGATATTTTTTTTAAGATTTCAATTTGACTAGTTTTTGGAATTGCATTTTATTTTATGTACCTTTACATGAGCAATACTAAATAAAAATTCAATGGATCGATAGGTATCTGAAGTAATCTCCTCAGTATCGCAGGTACAAGCAAGTAACTAGCGCCAAACAATTGCTGGCAAAACTGCAAATTACAGGGATTGTGGGTTTGCTGGTCGTCCAGCGAATCAGAAGAAAGTTTGCTGAAGTTACCGTGAAGTGCTGTCAGTTTCATGAAATTTATTTGCTGGATAGATGGCAGGTTCTAACAATAATGATTTCAGCAATAGTTTTTGTGTGTATACTCTTGATTTGGAGGAACTGTTTTATAAGTATACATAATTTATTCATTAAATTTGTGGTTTTTAGGCAAAAGGGCTTAAGTACCAAACAACTTGTGTTTTTATTAGAAAATAAAAAAGAAAACACAGCATTGACTGTGCTGTATTTTCAGCAAAACTGTATAGTGCCGAAAATACAGCAAATTTTTTTGTTTTGATCTGCTGCTGGTTTATCCAGCAAAATGCAAGCATTTTGCTGAAAGCTCAGCATTAGAGCTGTCACTTTTTTGAATATCAGTTTTGCTGGTTGATCAGCAATCTTGGGTTTACTGTATACATTGCTGATATTACAGCACAAAAAAATATCAGCAAAACTTAGCTGTTTTCCAGCAATACAAATTTGGTGTGAGCTCGGTAAAATCCAGTAAAGTTTTGCTGATTGCCAGCAAAAACAAAAATGAGTATGTGTGTTCCCAATTATGGCTTGTTGTATATATAACGTAGCAAAAATGTTGTTATTGGAACAATTTTCAATGAAAATGTATGAGTTTCGAATGGCGAATTTGTGAAACGAACACAAACCAAAGGAACCAAATCTGTGTAGAGTGTATAATAATTTTTTGGTTATCGAACGGACGATAAATCATGTGTTAAAATCACTTAAGTAGAAACACTCAGCAGTTTTATTATAGTTTTGTTTGGGTAAATCTTGTGTTGGGTAGAGCGAATATAGCGGAAAATGCTTTAAATCATAAAATCAGAAAAAAAATCTTAAATCATAAAATCAGAAAATAAAATCTAGACAAAATAGTCAAAAGGTCGAAAGTAACATTTGTATACAATGACTACTAGCGTTCTTCTGTGGGATCTGCTTGCTCCCACAAACAAAATAGCAGGGAGTTATTACCTTCGGTAGTGGATATACATGTTAGCAACCTGGCATTTCCAGGAGATTTACGTTTTAAGTTTTAATTGTTTACAATTATTACTTTCGACCTTTTGACGATTTTGTCTAGATTTAATAACAAGTCTATCGAATGAGACGAAGTTGAATCCATGAAGAGACCCAATGTGGTGCTTATAGACATATCCCTCGAAAGTTTATGACTTAATAAAATGAGTTGTGTAAATTTTCGTGAAAGTTATACAAGCAGGTGTATAACTATGATGAAATTTGTCAGAAGCAGATAATTTCCCATCAACATGAGAGAGGCTCTAGAGGCTCCTAGAGCCTCTCATGTTGATGGGAAATTATCTGCTTCTGACAAATTTTATCATAGATCCACAGCCATTCAAGCTTGAATCTCGACTTGTGTAAATTTCCGCAACCGTCAATTTGAAAGGAATCGCCAAATGTCAATAAGCATTTAGCAAAAAGCAAATCCGTCAGTTTTGTAGACGCTATGTGGCATATAATTGCACGTCAAAACATCGTGTCAATATCGGGTGGCATGTGGCGAATGACGTAGTGATATTTTGACATGCGAGCAGATGCCGCAACTTCACCACATCAGTGGGCACCTCGACTAATGTCGTTTTCGGTTTTTAACCTGGGTCAGGTCTGACTCTGACTCGCAATTACCAAACGAAAACGGATCCAGAGTCGAGTCAGTACGATGGTATTAGTGCTAAACATAATCATAAACAAACATAAACCTTCCATTTTGACAGTTCATGTTTGTGTATTGGTGAACCCAGGTTGGACCTCGAAAATAGTTGAGAGCGAACCTCATCGATGTTGGGTCGTATCCAGTGCGGATCCACATCCGACCCGATTGAATAAAAAAAAAAACGTTTTGACAGCTGTAAGGGCGGACCTAGGGTGAAACTAGTTCCGCACTGGCAATAACCGAAAACGACATAAGTGAACTACGTAGCGTTGGTGAAGCAACAGTTGCTTACGCTAGCGCTTGTTAGCGATTTGAAAATTTGCACAAAGTTATAGATTAATTTTGCTCTTGCTTAAACGTCTGACTGTCTGATAGATTGTTACTCCGCGCATTGGGAGAATACAAAAAAAAAACCAAAAATTGAAGTGAAAGTGTATAACTAGTTAATTAGCTAGAAATTAGAAGAAAAATTTGTATTTTCCATTTAATTCCAACTACCTTTGCTTTATCTTGACAGATACGCGTATTTCGTCTACAATATGCAGACTTTTTCAGTGTATCGTACTAATAACTCGACTTGTTACGTACTAATAAATCGAATTAGTTAAATAACGCTTCCAGATCAAATATTTTATTAGTTATGATAAAAAATGTAATCGATCATTGTATATTAGGTTGAGTCAAGGGACACCCTTTAAATTTCATGCTCATCAAGCATAGCAATTTTTGTAATATATGTTCGAGGAGGTAATTAGTAGTATTTGGAAAATTTATCCATTTCCCCAAATTCAGCCACCGGAAAAATACCAACTTGTTCACTTGAACAAAAATCATTCCATCGATTCTACTCCATTTAAAAGTCGAACACCAAGGACCAGGTTATATTTGTTGTGAATTTGATTTCTAATCAACCACGTGCTCGGTTTAGCAGCAGGAATAAACAAAACATCATTTTCTCATGGCCTACTTCTTGTTTTTCATCTATTACAAAAAGTAATATTTGCGAAAATGGAAGTGATATAGTCAATCCAGAATTAATGTGTTTGTGGCAGGACTGCTATTTCATCCTGACTTCAGCATAGATAAGTGCCTGTATGCTGTTAGCTTGCTGCACATTGCTGAACATGAAGATCTATGTCGCGATTAGTTTATTTCCACTATAGTCAATGTTGTCAAAGAGTGTTGATTTGGCTATCCTTACCAGGGATAGGATTTTACCTCTAACCGTTAGCGTGTAACAATGTGTGGCAGCACTGCCCTCGTAAGCGATCAGTACTACCTACGAAAGAGAGAACAACTTTATAACATTCTGATTTCCTTTTACTTGTCATTCTAAAGAGTAAGACGTAATAAAAACACGCGGACATAGCTATCGTGCCAAACGCGTTTATTAATATTCTTTCGGTCGTATCACATCCGTCTATCGGAACATTCGCCGTTGAGTTCCCACAAATGTTATACATGTCCAAGTTAACTCTTAAATGAAATTTTTAAATTGTAAGAATTATGTTTAAATGGAAAAAAATATTAATTGAATCTTAAAATTTATTCAATATTAATTATTACAACTAAAATTAAAAATTCAGTCAACTTATTTTATTTTTAAAATTTTAATCTCTTCTTAGTTAAACATTACAGGGCTGGTAGCAGATCACTTTTTAGTGACTTGGTCACTATTTTGAGTCTAGTCACTAAAAAGTCACTATTTGCATCCAAAAGTCACTAAAGTCAATATTTTCCGGAAAATGGTCACTAAAGTCACTATTTCCGAACCTATTGTACAATAGTCAACCAAATTAAGCGACCTGGCCACAGTACATAATGTCGAGAAATATACACCAAACAACTAGATGCCCTGTCGAACGCATCCTGCCTGAATATCCTGGAAGACCAACTTACATTGCGGGTATTCTATGCCAAACAAACTAACTTAACTTAGTATAGTCATAAAGCTATGGTTACAACTGAAGACCTTAAGCTTTGAAGGACAGTTTAAATAACCTGAAACTAACATGATTATCCTATGATGTCTGTGGACGTTTCAGAATATTCATTAATCTAATTAATTCCAAAATAATCTGATAATGACTGGTGAGCTTTCAGAAGCTTCACTGAATGTGTTTGAATGCATATCGTAACCTTTCATAGCGATTATGAAGCTAACTTTACGACTATAGATCCATAATTCTGAACTCAAGGGCAGCTTTGATGACCTAGAACATCCCAAGATATCTCATTAGATGTTGACCTTCAACAAAATTTCAGGTTAAATGTACATTGTTACTTTGTTTAGTCCAAAAAGCTGTAGATTTTAAGCTACAATTCAAAACTATAATCTACAGCTGGATTTTAGGTTTTGAAAATGTTTTGAAAAAAGACAGAAAGTTTTGGATAACCTAGAACATCCGAAGATTATCCAATAATGTCAGTTGTTCTTCCAAAATATTCAATGAATATGTTTCAATACACATCATAGCTTTGCATAGCTCGGCAAGCTTTATTTACAACTGTAGGTCCTCAATGGATAGATTTGGGCCACCTGAAACATGCCATTCTGCTTTATAATGTGTTTTGACTTTAAAGTGTTGAATAGTAAGAGTGTGAATATTTTTTTGTATCTTTGAATAGCCTAAAATGTACTGTTGGCAACTGTGTAAATTCCTGAAGGTCTGACTGCACAAGATGGTTTGAATGTGTGTATTTTTACGTTTTAGAAAATATTCACTGAATACACTTGAGTTAGGTGACGTACCTTGTAGGATAGTCCAAAACTACTACTGTTCACTCATCTTAGATTTCAAGGCCTGAACTCCAGGATTCGGTTTGGATTACTTAGAGGATCTCCAAATTTATAAAATAATTACTGTTGACTCCTTCCAAAAAGGTTCATTGGATATGGTTTGGATATATATGGTAACCATATAGAAAAACTACTGTTATAAGTGTAGATCTTATGTTTTGGACTTTGAGACAGTTTAGCGAGTTCAGGCCTATCAACTGTAGATCACTATGTTCTGTCCTGGAGGACAGTTTGGATAACCTAGATAATTCCTGTCTGTCTCAAAGGACTTTTTTACGTCAGAGAAATATTCACCGAATATGGTACGCAAAAAACGTAGCGTTACATTGAATAGCCCAATAGTGCTAGTAGTTATTTCTGTAGATCTTGACTTCTGAACTCATAGAGACAGTCCGGATGCCCTAGAACATCATGCAAATTATCAACATCATTATGTATAAAGGTTATCTCAATATGTTTTGATATGACCTGCAGATGAACGCAACTAAAATACTACTGTTACATCTAGTAGATCTGAAGTTTTGAACTCCAAGTAGCATTTTTGGATGACCAAAAACCTCTCAGAAGGATAAGCAAAATATATAATGTCTCACCAACGAGAATCCATCGGTACGTGTGCACATATGTACAATATTCTCAAAACAACGCTTAATACTATTATTAGGGCATTTTATTTTTCTTGCCGGAACTTCTTTCATATTCAGGATGTTCTAGGTCGCCAACTGGGCCTCAAAACTCTTGGCGCTTTTATTTTTTTTCCAGAGAAGGTCGATGGAAAACACCATTTGCTACAGACGGGTTTACACTTTCATATCTAGTCTGGGCAGAACTTGTTAAAACGCTTCTGCTTCGGTCACTACTTGGTCAACTATTTTTTATTATTTTAAGTCCACTAAAGCTCACCATTGTTATCCATAAATCCGCTTACCATGCCTGACATTAAATAAATCACTCAAATTCAATTCAACTCAAATTTAAAATTGTACTATTATGGAACTATTTTTGAGAATTACAAAACCAATTCATTAACCTTTAATAAAAACAGCAAACAGTGAATTTGTACACCAATTAAATTATAATTACAAAAGCATTGCATATAAATTATTTTTTATAAAAGAAAAGAGTAATATATGAAATTAAATAAAAGAATTAATAATTTACAAATTTAATGTAATATTTCCTTACCTTACCAATCAGACCAAGGCCGGTGTGATCTCTGCTGTACACAGAGGTTGTCACCATTGTATTCGGTCCATGGCTGTACCTCACCAGCCTTGATCCACCTTGATCGTAGCCTGCCTGTTCTTCTTGTACCCGTCGGTTCGTTTTCGAGAATCATTTTAACTGGGCTCTCGTCCGAAATTCTCACGCCATGCCCAGCTGACTACGATGACCGATTTTAGCTATGTGAACGGTGGGAGATTTTCCCAGCAACTGATGCAATTCGTGGTTCATTCGTTGGTCCTCCACTAGCAATGTTGCCATGTTTCGTGGCCGTAGAGAACTACCGGTCTAATCAATGTCTTGTAGTTGGTCAACTTTGAAGTTCAGCGAGCTTTGTTTGATCTATGCGTCCTTCTGAGTCCAAAGTAGGTACGATTGCCAGCCATAATCTTTATATTTCTCTGCTGGTGTCGTTATCAACGGTCATTAATGAGCCAAGATACTCGAATTCGTCTACTATCTCGATTTCACCACCGTCGATCTGAACTCGTTGTAGGAGGCTAACATTGTCTCGTGAGCCTCTTCCCTTCATGTGTTTTGTTTTTGATGTATTAATAACAAGCCCAAACCTACTAGCTTCAGTCTAAAGTCTGATGTATGTTTCCCCCATTGTGTCAAAGTTATGTGCGACGATATATATAATTATAATAATCGATTTTATATGGTTATTATATAATAAAAAACACAAACCCTTCCTTGTTCTCTGCGTCTCTAGTTCCGGCTAGCATGGACAGTGTCTGCGTCAACATCTGGTTCAGGAAGTCCAGATCATCGTCGCTCGAATCCGATAATAGGAGAGAAAAAACTGTTCCTTTCTAGCTAGATGTTTAAGGACATACACGCCCGAGTCCCTTTCACTTCGCGTTTTGCAGAGCACAAATCTCTATGAAGACTTTATGCATGATAATTTCAGTAAATGTTTGGTCCTTTGGAGCATCCTTTGGTTAGGAATTTGAATACTTTTCGTTTCGATATACCGTAAGTGCGCTATATTTTGCGCATTTAAGAAATTATAAGTTTGATTTCATTTTTGAAAAGGCCTAAAAAGAGTTACACAATTCTTGTCTTGCGCATATTACGTTGTCTCAATCCTAGTAAAAGAGCGCAATGCAGTACACCTCGTAGTTGATCAGAGATTTATAAAAGAAAAAAATTGGATTGATGTATGTGTTCCTAATTATGCGCACTAAAATTAAGATAATCCAAATTTTGCACACATGTGTTCTTAATTTTGCGCATCATAATAAACTAATAGATATTTATTCAAACATTGAAACAATTGGAATAGTATAGTTTTAGCAATGGAAATTTTATTCAATTACTATTTTGATAGTAAAGTAGGGTAAAGTAGGGTAATTTTCGACCTAGCTCTACTTTGATTTATGTTTAAAAATCGATAATTCGTTAATGTTTCATTTGTGTTTCTCAGACACTTCTAGTTGCTTGTGAATACACCATTATTATGTGGCATTTTCCATGAATTTGTGTGGATGTGTAGATTATGTGCCGTGCATGTTGACAAGATATCGGTCTTCGATTTGTCTTTGCCTTATAAGGTTGAACATTGGGTAAACGGAACGCTTTTTCAAAAAGATCCTCGTCAGCTTGTTCTGTCACCATTGGCAAATTTCGAGTGGAGTAAGTGATGTGATTAGATTGATGAAGCAAATGTTAGGTGAAATCAAGAAAAACTGCTCGTTGATCAACTGTAACAAACAATTTTTTTTTTAGTATCAGGCAATGTATATAAATGGTTTGATTAATTAGCTTACCATGCACCAAATCCAGAAAATGCATCTTCAACGGAATGGCACCCAGCCGAACAGAGATGCCAAGAGTGACCATTTGCAAGGCTTTTCCCAAATTATCAGAAAAATACCGCTTGTACTTTCCTACATGATGGACTGTAAACAATAAGGAACATGGTGAAAAAAATGATGCCATATTTTGCGCATCAAATTATGCTAATTTTCTGATAAAGTGTTACACAAACAGCCGAAATGTTATGTGATGAATGTAGTACAAACTGTTTTCCTCATTTGGTAGTCATTTCAGCTTTTAAAACTTATTATCTCGTAACAAAATATATTGTGATAATTGACACTTGTCTTAGCACACACGCTAACAGGGCGGAATTTTTGATGTTTTAAAAGTGCGCTCATCCGTTTACGAACCGCGGTTTTAGGTATTAGCATTATTTCTCATCAAGTATCCCATTAATCGAAAGTCAACACAACTTACAAGCTATTCGTGTCAAAAGTCAATCTCAAAAACGCAGCAAATCATAGTTACAGCACAAAATATACAAAACTCCGCAAAATTAGGCAATGCGCAAAATATAGCGGACTTACGGTAGTTGTGATTTTTAGTATCAAACAGTTGAAGTGAAAATTAGTATCACATAGAATTGATCTTGGGAAAGAACTTGGTTGCTTAAATTCATCGTACCAATGGGAGTTAAGGTCGAATCCACCGTCGGCCCTATAACTGTCATAGCGGCCTATTGTCCCAAACAAGCAAGCGCAATCAACGGGACAGATACGACTTTGCGAAACGATCATCAAGCTTACTCGGAGGCATAGGTAGTTCATTATCACCAGCCACCTGAATGCAAGACATGAAACCTGGCGAAACGCACGACGAAACAAAACGGCTCCATCCTACAGGAGGACATGGAAGAGGGCCACTACACCACTACACTCTCACCCGGTTGAGCAGATTCGGGACCCACTCAACAATCGACATCTTCCTCACCAACATGAGAAACAACATCGCTCAGCCGATCGTGTACCAAGAACTCAGCTCAGACCACTATCTGGTGGTGGCTGAAGTTAGGTCCTGCCTTAACCGGCAGCCAACTGGGTTCAGTTTCGTCATCAGGTCGACAACACCGTCGATTACGATAGGCGCCCCAAATCAACCGACGACATCGATCGGCAACTGCAGTCGATCGAGCAGGCGATCTCCCAGACCCGGGAGCACCACATCCCAGAAGCAACACAGGTGAGCAACTATTTAACTATTGATAATCTCACTAAAACTTTGATTTGTCTACGAAACACCATTTGCAGAGAGTATCAACGTAGTGGTCTGCCTGCTTTAAATATCTCAGGAACAATAGTTTTACCAACAAAATTCGCGCCCTCCCAGATTGTGCAAAGCCGTTTTGGAAATTAACAAAAAAAATATAAACCAAGCCTCGGGCCGTTCCACCGTTGATTCCACAAGACAACAATGAGTCTAAGAATCGTTTGATTACTCCCACTAAGAAGGCTGCTGAGATAGGTCAACATTTTGTCAGCTCACGCAATCTTGGACAGAACATCATCAGTCCTCACGAAGTTGCCGTGAACGAGAATGCAAACAACATCCATGTATGTTTCAATTACATTTCAGAGGAAATAGAAATCACAGCTGACGAACTAGCAACCTATATCAAAACGTCGAAAAACATGAAGGCCCGAGGTTTCCACAAAATCCACAAAACACTTGAGTTTCCAATTCTACGAGCATCTAGCATTAATTTTTAATAAATGCATTCGACTTAGCTGCTTCCCCTCGTGTTGGAAGTCAGCTAAAGTCATACCCATCCAGAATCCTGGAAAAGATCCTCCATGTCCCAAGAACTATCGACCCATCAGCCTTCTCTCGGGAGTATCCAAACTTTATGAGAAAACAATTTACCGTCGGCTCCTTGCATCTGCTGACGAACTCAACATCCTGCTTGATGTACAGTTAGGTTTTCGACGCGGTCGATCAACAGTACATAGATCAACTGAACCGAGCCACCTCTGGCATGATGGCCTGGTACACAAGCTGCATCTTCTAGGCTTTCTGGTGAAGATGGAACTACCTTTCAAACAGAACATTCCGTATTTCGCTGCATGGTACAGTGTCCAATGCGCAGGAGGTTTCTGTCGGTGTTTCGCAGGGAACCATATTAGGTCCACTTATTTTTAATCTGTTCACCTCGGACGTACCCCCATTCCCTGAAAACGGATCTCTGTAGCTGTTCGCCGATGATACCGCAGTCGCTCACAATGATAGGGTAATAAGAGCGTTAACCGCGCAACTGCAGCGAAACCTGAATATTCTCACAGATTGGAAGATCTGCATTAATATAGCAAAGACCCAGGGCATTCTCTTCCCACACTCAAAATCTCCCAGACTTGTTCCGGCTGACGATGTTAAAATTTGTCTAAAGGGTACAACGGTAGAGTGGACCAATTTAGCCATCTATCTTGGCGTGACACGGCATAGCAAGCTGAAGTTCAGGTTGATAAGACCTAGGACTGTCACAAATTGTAACGTTCTGTTGAAACTAGTGTACCTGTTGCCTAACAAAAAATCTACATTATCCCTGAAGTACAAGCTTGTTATCTACAAACAGATCATACTTTAGGTTGCGCAAGATCACACCATCTGAAGCTTCAACGGGTTCAAACCAAGTTTCTCAGGATAATCCTGAACACACCTCAGCGAACGAGAACTACTGAGATCCACCGTCTGGACGAGGTAAAAACACTAGAAGAACGTTTTAGTGAGACTTTCAATAGGAACAAGATACGTTGCCACTTATCAGACCACCAAGTCATCCGGGACCTGGTACCCTTTTCCTATGTTTTTCAAATTGTAGTCATTGTAGTTAGGTCACACCACAAATCAAAAGTAAAAAATAACAAAGATGTAGAGCCCCTCAAGCTAATCAATAAGAATGTAAAAATCAATGTAAAAAATAAAACAAGAAAAAAATAAAGACACATTTTATAAATTGGTAGTACCATTTTACTAAATTTTAAATTGGTATACCATTTTACCAGCAAACGATATCAAGGAAAATTTTCGAAGCTTCTATTCAAACAAAAACCTTCACAGTAAGTTTCACAGTAGCATCACCTTTTTATTCTTACGTTTCAAAAACGTCATCACAGCTCGAACATCACCTTCGGTCATGTTTCGGAAATCCTCCGTCTGGAGTGGTTCAATACCTAGGATTTTGGTTTTCTTTAGCTTTAACCGGTCGTGGTCGTTATGATTGTTGTTATGGTTATGATTGTGGTTATTGTTATGATTGTGGTTATTGTTATGATTGTTGTTATTGTTATGGTTGTTGTTGTTATTGTTGTTATTGTTATTATTCGTATTCGTATTGGTGTTGGTGTTGGTGTTCGTGTTGGTATTCGTATTAGTGTTTGAGTTAGAGTTGCTGTTACTATTACCGCCACCGCCGCTGGTAAGATTAGCATAGTATAACAACAATGGAAACCAGTATGGAAAGGTATTAAATGTTTCCACATTTTGTAATTGCTGCGTTGGATTCGACACTAATTGTGTAATGGGCTGCGTTATCGGTTGTTGAATGTTGGGAGAAACGATGGGAGTGCTGATTGCTGAAAGTCCAGCTAGCAATGCACTGAGTCCGCCGCTCCCTCCGCCACTATAATCGCTGCCATAACCGTGTCCTCCCGAACCATGCTTATCCTTGAGCATATGCTTTGCAGCCAGGGTTCCCAAAGTGACCGCATTGGCCAAGGCGATCATTTTCAAGCCTATCAACAGCTTCAACGGAATCACGACGTAGTGGATGAAGAGTGCCGGAAGACCTACTACTAACATTGTAATCAGCAGGTACTTCAGTGTAGAGGCGATCACAGTTCCTATATATGCCAGCTTAGTGTTGCTTTGTTGGACTCCCCGGTTATCCGATGGTTTAATGTGCTCCAAAACAATTGGTGGTGAAGGCAGCAATGGATATTCATCATAGCTGGGAGAAAACACACTGATCAACACATCATAAATCCCACTATCTTCTCAAATCGGCATTTTAAATACTCACTGATCTTTAAACGGTACACCAAAATTGTAATTATCCATAAATTTTCGTTTCTTCTTAACACCATATCCACCAGAGTTATAAAAGCCCAAATCCGTGGGTTGTATCGATGGAACGATGGAACTTGCAGAAGCGTCACTTAGGGCGAAGTCATTGGACGGTAATTGGGCCACTTGATCTTCATATACACCCCCACCGATTGTCGACACAGAATGAGTGGCTGGCACAAAATAGGATTTCAATTCCACTACAGCCACGAGATACGTCAAAACGGCGAAGGAATTTACGTGCCAGGACCTCCGATATCTGCACTGTTTGCACATCACACAAGCGTAGACGATTGAAATTCGCAAAAAACTGAAATAACCCATAACTCGAGGGTCTCTTTTTATAGGTGCTTCTGGGCATTAAGAACCGCCGATTTACAGCTGTAAATAAATTTTCCTATCGTGGGATGATTGGATGATTTGCCTATTAGCTGGAGAATGTGAGATAATAATGAGGGTGTTGATTCTTACTATATAATTAGCTTATCGATACTGACTACACCTCACTGCATGATAGTGGGTATGAAGAATGGATTTCATAACCAAATTATATCATTGCTTTTTTCTGGATTTGAAGCCGGTATCTTGGCATTTAATGAAGTAAACAAAAGCTGATTATTTGATTTACTGTGAACAGAAGAACAAGTACAGTATAGAGCACTGTCTGGCTTATTTCAAGTGCGTTTGGTTATCGCAATCTCGAGAAGTTTCTGCTCGGAAACTCTGCTGATTATAGTGAAATTGTGTCTGAAAAGAAATTCTAGATTAATCAACGGTTTAAAAACATAATACACGGCATATTTTTTCTTTTAAAAAAAATTGAAATTTGAATATCGTGCATTTGTACTTTAGTATGATTGCACAACTTTCTAAAAACTTTTTAAGTTATACGACAAATAATAGAAGTTATTCTAACATGGAGCAACTTTACAGCACAGAGCACATAGCTTTAAAAAATATAACCTGAAAACCGTTTTAAGCTATCTCTAGGAAACGCCCGCAAATTCCTATAAATTCCACTAGAAAAAACTTTTCCTTTGACAGATAGGTCTATTTCGTCTGCGATTCACAAACATCTGAAAAAGTCTAAGTCGCAGACGAAGTGGACCTATCATTCCAAGGATAAGCTTTTTCCAGAGGAATTTACAATAACTTTACATACCATTCCATGGTCTATGAGTTATGATATTTTGACGATTTCACATAGGAAAACACATGCGCCCTTTTGAAAAATTACTCTTAGGTCAAATTTTGTTTGGTGAAAAAGCATGATTTCTCATACCGAAACCATGTGCAAAGTTTAATCCAAATAGGAAGATTATATTTTTTTTTGCAGATTTCTCCTGCAGGAAATGTTTTTTGATAATTTATACGCCAAAAAATAAAGCGTACATTTACTTCAGAGAAATAAAAAAATTAAAAATTAATAAAAATTGGTGGCTGTGTACCAATTCGCGAATTTTTTTTAGTTTTCACTTAAACTGTTTAAACAGATGGAAAATAATCGATTAAGTCTGCTACTCGAGCTGACTTATTTCTGACAGACTGGAACTCAATTTTGACAGACATCTTATGGAAAGTCTGTTGATCAATAACAAGGTGATTTTAATCGATAAATCGATTATTTTTCATCTACTATTGAAAATCGTTTATTTTCAGCTATTCATCGGACTATTGATAAGTTTTTAATTTATTTTCATTTTTCAAGGTTATCTTTTATTTTTATTTAGAAGGGATAACTTTAAAGAAATTCAAAATAAATTATATAATACTAATGTTTTAAAATAAATTATATAATACTAATGTTTTAATTTAATAAAAAACTTAGCTATACAAACAATTTTATAATTGAAAACTATTTATCAATTTTAACAGAAAGTATTATTTCAAGCTTAACAGGAAATATTAAACTGTTTTATATAATTTATTTATATCATTATTTCTTAATACAAGAAATATGTTATTTGTTTAAAAATAAGCAATGATTGTTTCAAGCTATATATACAGTATTGGACAAAACATGTGCAACTCAAATCGAGCAATCATAAAAAGCATCAGTAAACTTAAATGTTTCGAAATCGAAATCGAGCAAGTTACTGCAGTTGACGGTTCAGGAGTCTAGATGTTTGCTACATGATTATTGCAGCAGTTCACTGGCAGTGTTTTGTTGACAAGAGCCATTTTGCGCTGGTCAAAACAACTGCAACTTCTCGCTTTCTTAGACTTTTTCCTCTAGAAGTGTTAAAAAAAGGTGGAAAGGGTTTCGTTTGTTGACAAAAGTGTTTTTACTTGCGTTATTGTACCATAACAAGGAAAATATTGCATGATAAACATTGAGAAAGGTTAATGCTCATGTTTTCCTTATATTTATGTTATTAGACACCAAAATGGCTCCTGACAGCCTTGGATTGGAACTGCGAAAGAAAATATTCGATGATTACAAGAGCGGAATGTCACAAAAAACGATTTGCGACAAATATCAGGTGAAAAATGGACCGTTTCAAGTCTGTGCTCAAAATTTCGTTCAACCGGGAAGATTTCTGTGGACAATAGAGGTGGAAGACCACGGTCCACTACGTCAAGACAGGACCCTATGATCATCAGATGCATTAAGAAGGATCCTTCCAAGTCTTCCTTCAATGTGCAAACGGATTTACAGTTATCTGTATCGGACCGGACAATCAGACAACGTGCCGTTGAAGCCGGATTATTCTCTCGAAGCCCCCGCGAAGAAACCTCTGATTTCACTTAGGAACCAGAAGAAAAGACTCCTGTTTGCTCAATCACATATTGGCTGGGATGTGCAGATATTGCGGACGGTTCTTTTCAGTGATGAGTCGAAGATCAACATCTTCGGTAGCGACGGGATTTGCCGTGTACGTCGACCGACTGGAAAACGCTTAGATTCACGGATGCCAGAAGACGGTGAAGCACGGTGGAGGTATTGTGATGGTCTGGGGATAATTTTCAGCGAACGGCATTGGTCCAATTCATCGAATCGATGGAATCATGGACCGTTTCATGTACAATAACATCCTGAAAGATGTTATGCTGCCTTATGCTGAATGGAATATGCCATTAAAATGGATATTCCAAAAAGATAACGACCCCAAGCATACCGCCAAAGTGGTCAAACAGTGGTTTAAGGAAGACCAAATAATGGTGATGGACTGGCCGCCCTAATCTCTGGATCTGAACCCTATCGAGAACCAGTGGGAGATCGTGAACCAGCGAATTGATCGAGAAGGTGTTCGAAATAAGGATCAGTTGTTTGCACAAATCCAAAAGGCTTGGGCAGCAATTCCACAAAACTTCATTGACCACCTGATCGCGTCTATGTCTCGCAGATGTAAGGCCGGAATTGAAATTGAAAATTGAAAAGGATTCGCTAAGAAATATTGAAAGCTGAATTGAATTTGGTAAACAACACGCGAAGTTGCACTTGTTTTGTCCAGGAGGAAAACATTGACTTTTTATTTTTTTATGAATTTTTATGTATGAATAATGTTTTTGTTTTTGTCATAATAAACATGAAAAGTGCTGTTTCCACCGACAAACCGACATGAAACTCAATCTTCACCATTGATCAAGAATCCATAACGATCGATTCAAATGTGCAGCGATCCAATCTGTCAAAACCTATAGAATCATGTTATCTAGATCAAGTAAATGTGTCCAGAATAACTCAGACATGAACCTTCTTATCAAATTCCCAAGAGAGTTCGTAGATTCAATAAACGTTTTCAGCGAACACGAAGATAGATGTCAGTAATATGATTTGAACAGAAATATTGAGACATTTTCTATTGGCATTCATGTCGGTTTGTCGGTGCTGTTTCAAACTAAAAAACATTTTTCTCCCAATTGACTTTCTATAAACCTTCAATGTAGAGTTTCATGATTGGGATTGAGTGGTTGCATATGTTTTGTGCAATACTGTATTTGTTTATGTAAAATTAATTATCTTACTTTATTTCTATGAAATTAATTTCGTTTATTATCCAATACCTTTATCTTTAATACTATGAACATTATGATATTTTGTTAAATATCTTGATTTTCATTGTATTACAAGTTAATATTAGTGTGAATAAATTTTTGAGAAACAAATTAAAATTTTAATCAAATCCATCACATCAATTAAATCAATCAAATCAATCAAATCAATCAAATCAATCAAATCAATCAAATCAATCAAATCAATCAAATCAATCAAATCAATCAAATCAATCAAATCAATCAAATCAATCAAATCAATCAAATCAATCAAATCAATCAAATCAAATCAATCAAATCAATCAAATCAATTAATCAAATCAA
The DNA here is from genome assembly GCA_034211315.2 of Aedes japonicus. Lineage (NCBI taxonomy): Eukaryota > Metazoa > Arthropoda > Insecta > Diptera > Culicidae > Aedes > Aedes japonicus. The sequence continues at coordinate 53,991 of JASCZW010007227.1, forward strand.
TCAAATCAATCAAATCAATCAAATCAATCAAATCAATCAAATCAATTAAATTAATCAAATCAATCAAATCAATCAAATTAATCAAATTAATCAAATCAATCAAATCAATCAAATCAATCAAATCAATCAAATCAATCAAATCAATCAAATCAATCAAATCAATCAAATCAATCAAATCAATCAAATCAATAAAATCAATCAAATCAATCAAATCAATCAAATCAATCAAATCAATCAAATCAATCAAATCAATCATATCAATCAAATCAATCAAATCAATCAAATCAATCAAATCAATCAAATCAATCAAATCAATCAAATCATTCAAATCAATCAAATCAATCAAATCAATCAAATCAATCAAATCAATCAAATCAATCAAATCAATCAAATCAATCAAATCAATCAAATCAATCAAATCAATCAAATCAATCAAATCAATCAAATCAATCAAATCAATCAAATCAATCATATCAATCAAATCAATCAAATCAATCAAATCAATCAAATCAATCAAATCAATCAAATCAATCAAATCAATCAAATCAATCAAATCAATCAAATCAATCAAATCAATCAAATCAATCAAATCAATCAAATCAATCAAATCAATCAAATCAATCAATTTAAACAGTTTAAACAATTTAAACAATTTAAACAATTCAAATTAAGTAGCATATCAAAGATTTATAGGTTAAATTCTTCCCAACGGCGTCAGTTAAAATATCAAATTGTTTCTGTTAATGATACTTCCAAATACAGTAACACAATTATAATTTATTTTCAAACTTGTTTCAATGATTGAAAAAAATGATGGTTTCAGCTTTTTGTAATGAATAAGGACGAGATCCTGGATTGAATACCCTATTAATGAAATACCAGGGAAATATAAATTAACACTTAACTGGATCACAGTACGAAAAAAAAAATTCCACCAGAAACAGCTTTTCCTTGGCAGATAGGTCTATTGCGTCTGCGACTTACAGACTAATTCCGAGTTGAGTACTCGACTTTATTATTAAAAAATAAAATGTTTGTATTCTCAAATAACATTCAATTAAATCAATTGTATTTTAGTCTTACTTGTATTTGAGCATCCACATTGAATCTTACAGGGTGAGTGATAATTTATGTCAGCAGTTTTTAACATGTGTAACTTTGGATGGGTTATTCGCAAATATGGTCACACATCTTGCATTTTGAGTGTACTCAAATGTCAACACGGCTAGCAAATTTGTTTTGGATTTTGATTCGTTTGAGACTCGTGGTAATCATGGACGCGAAAGAGAGCTCGTGATAAGTCTGTTTATGACAAATGTTCCGATTCTATTTTAAGGAAATAGAAACCACTCGGAATAAACGAAAGATTCTAGACAAAATCGTCAAAAGGTCGAAAGTAACAATTGTAAACAATGGCTTAAAACGTAAATTTTCTGGAAATCTGGAATTTTACTGTGGGAGCAAGCAGATCTTAGAAAAATACGCCAAAAATCATTGTTTACAAATGTTATGTTCGACCTTTTCACTATTTTATCTAGGATTCATCTTTTGCACCATCAAATGATACAAAGAAACCGGTTGTTGAAAAATATCTCCCCGACCTGGCCGTAAACGTTTTGTCAGGTGTTCGGAAGACATCAAACGAATGAGAGAGCGAGTTCGACAATAATTCTGGTAAGTCTGGGCGAAAGATGACCAAAGAACTGAGAATATCGCAGTCAACGATCACCATAGGATCACCACAACTGTAACTGTAAATTTTCATCGAAATTCGTCAAATCAGATTACCGAACGTTCAACTGTTGAGAATTCGGTAAAATTTTACAGATTTCTTTAAAAAAATCCAAGTGTTTATGAGGACAGTTTTCGGGATTTTATTTCGTCGAAAGAATGATATCGTGCGTGCTAGCTGCGAGGCTTTCCAACGACGCATGTGACTAGCAATTAAGGCAAAAAGAGAAGGATTTAAGATAAAATAAGATAAGAAGGATTTAAGAGAAATAAGATAAATTTTAAAGATATACCAAACAGGAACTACAGTTCATGCAAGCTTCTCATTTTTATGACCATTTACTAAAGATAATAATATACTAAGAGATAAATTGCAACCAATTTACCATAACAAACCAATTCTACAATAGCAAAATAAGAACTTATACTTTACATCGTCATAGCAATCGTCTTCCGCGTTGCTATATATGAGCACCTGATGTTTCCTGAGAGCCTCGCTTTTGCGTTACCTGGATTAATCTTCATGCTAAGAAAAAAGTACCCAGTGGAGCACTTAAGTGTGGAAAGCCAATTTTGGGTAGAATCATGTTTACTTAAAGTTGGGTATCATGTTACTTACTTTTGGGTAAAATGTTACCCAAAACTAAGTTATTTGAACCCAACTGTAGGTAAAAATGATTATACTCTAAATTGGCTTCCCACACTGCTCCGCTGGGTACTTTTTTTTAGCGTGTGAACCACCCGCATAATCACAAATAATTCCTGGATCATTTCCCTTATTGTTGACGACCACTTCCATTATTGTTACGACATTTACCCTTAAAGTTGACAACGATAAACTAACAATCTCCTATATAGTTTTAACAATATGTCAGATGGTAAAAGGCGCTGAAGAGGCGGTTAAGTTAGGTTACCATAAAAATATGTCAATTTTCACGAACAAAATTTTGGCTGTACTATATGCCTAACAGTTGGTATATAAAACCTTTCAATGACAATATGGCAAACATTAACAATATGTGTTAATGTAGAGGTTGTATGGTGAAAATGAGATTAAATTATTCGATAATAATAACATAAAATGTGATAATATATCTTACATTCGAAATATAGTTTTGACTACATAGCAAATTGTTTTTCGTTATGCGGGCACACTTTTGCGTTACCTGGATTCCTCCACGGGGGACATTCGGGGCTACCTATCGAGCTGCAGCCCATCTGAATTTGCACGTGTTTTTATTTATATAAAAAAACCAAAACATTGACTGTGCTGTATTTTCAGCGAATACTGTTTGCCGAAATTGCCGAAAATACAGTAACATTATTTGTCTTGATTAGCTGCTGGTTTACCCAGCAAATCGTAAGCATTTAGCTGTAGGCTCAGTAGAAGATCTATCCCTTTTGAGTATCAGTTTTGTTGGTTGATCAGCAGTCTTGGTTTGCTGTTTACAATGCTGAAATCACAGCACACAAAAAATTAGCAAAACTTTGCTGTTTTTCCGCAATAAAAATCTGGTAGGGACTGTAGTGGCAACTATAGACACTGTATATAGACTGGACAACAATTGTCTTATGCAGCCAAACGATCTGTCAAAAAATGCAGCCAAACGAAATGCCAACTTTTGATTCACTTTAAAGGAGCAAGTATTGTGAAAAAGTATTTTTTTGACAAAAGCCAATTATGAACAAATGAGGGATTTTATACTTCCATATTCAGTAAATGCAAGTCTTTAAAATGTAACTGGATATATTTGTTATAATTAACAATGGAAAAAACAAATTATAGTATTTTGTATTTACACTTCACAGCCTATGGCTTCCTAGAATCTGAAAATCGCCCGAAAGGCCGCAGAATGCAAGCCATTTCTGCATTATATTATCTTTCTTTGGAAACCCACAGAATTCACTTCACATCGCGAGTTATTGCCACAATTTCGCTCCAAAAAATTCATTTTTTTACACGGCACTTTTCACTATGCTTTTTAATGAATATCTTCAAACGGAATCAAAACAAACTACCAACATCGAAACTGAATCTTTTTTCTAGCCTATTGCGCTTTTTACTTCAAGTTTGTACAAATACAAGTGGTGCCAGATCAATTGCTCAAATTTATGAAATTTTTCTGTGTTGGCAGATTGTATTACTTGCGTTGTCCGGTCTTTATAGATCATTGCATGAAGGCGTCATCAATGCAGTTTTGACAGTTCAGGGAGCTTGTTTACGTGGACTTAGAATATTTTCGGTAAGATCGGTTTGAGATTTTGTGCTCTAAATTTATTACGATTGAAACCAGTGCTTAATTTTACATCATTTCCTGAATCTAATCGTACAGAATCCGGAAATAGCCAACGAAAAATTTCGTTTGAGTGGTTCAAATTCTAACACCTTGTAAACCCTGAATTGTCAAAAAAGTGAAGTTAATTCATTCCGTGCAATGACCTATCGGATCAAGAGAAATTTTCACAAATAACAACAAAGCATGCCATCAAAATAGAGTGAGTAAGCCATCCATCAATATTTTGGGGTTTCTCATCATAATAGCTGCTGGTGTAGCTTACTAATCATAAAGAAGATAATAGAAAAAGAACGAATTTACAGTGCCATATAAAAGCTAACTGATTTTGTTGTTGTTTTATTGTTTGAATTGTGTTGTTGTGCAAGAAAAATGACCGCAAATCATCATGGAAATCATGAGGGCTAGCAGCGACTGCTCATGAATGTAGCTTCGCAACGGCTGTGACTACCGAGTTCGCTAGGTGCAATTCAGTAACTATCCATCATAAACCTGCAGATATATTTCTTTTCCATCTAGTGTTTATGATAGTTCTACGGTTCTACTTCCTATCCGATTCCTAGATAAGAAAACACGCTTTAATTCGGTGGAGTTACCTTCCCCGAGGGAGATGAATGGTCAGGTCTTATTCTGCGTGTTGTGTGAGGTAAGACGACTCGCTCTCACCTAAATGGTGACAATTTTCACTTCGTGAGAGGTGAGAGCGATTCGTCGCACCGCACAGGCTACTCAGAATAAGGTTGGATAATTTCAAAAGACTTATTAAAATTCTACCGGATTTCTGTCAGCCTGTGCACGCTGCTATAATTGTTTTGTATACTGTATACTTTTACTGTGAGACGTGTTTTGGTATTGTCTCACTCACTCTCACAGAACGCTTGAAAACATGGCTCACAGTAACAGTCAATTTTTTTTTATAGCGTGCACAGGCTCATACTGATTGATAGAGCCGCACCCAAACCTCCACCCCCTTCTTTGGTATACCCCCGTCACACACCGCCTCTGATTTATTCAGACTTCAGTAACGATTAGAACCGCTAGCTGTATGGATTTTATTGTGGCAATTACATCGCCATCGTTCTTTACGCTGTGTACTTGTTTGGTTCTGGCTTGAACTAACCGCATTCCCAACCTTATTTTTCTATAAAAACAAAAAAAGAAACCGTTACTGATTTTCCACACCGGCTACCACTTTTTATTTTTCATCTTGATAAACTTAAGAATGGTTTTAATTTCTCCTTCGTTTAGATTGTCCAAATCATCTGTATTGAAAGGATAGTAGAAGCGATCTTCCCCGTCGTTGGCGACATCCTTGGTTCCATGTTCGCGATCGTCGTCGTTGTCCTCCCCTTGATTACCAGAGTTTGTCCTGGTTAGGTATTTCCACAGAAACGTTCCCAGCAGAAGCGTATTGCCGAACGCCATCGTTTTGAGGCCCATCAGAATTTTCAACGGTATAATGAATGCCTGCAAAAGTAGCACAGGTAGGGCGATCAACGCCAGCACCAACAACAGGTACTTGAGAAAGTGTATGATCGAGGAACCAACGCTGGACCAACTGTGCGTGTCTGAGATGGAGATGCTTTGGACACCCGGGAGATCGGATTTGCATTGCTGCTTGGTTGGGCCAGCATGCATCACTTCACCGTAGCTGGGAATAAAACTGGATCAAAGAATTGTGTCAATCGGAACGGTGGCTAGACCAGCCTTCACTCACTCATCATTTTTGTAATCGTCGTAGGTGTAGTAGTTTATATTTCGCTTATTTCGACTATCGCTGGGGTTAACTTTAAAAGCGTGATTGCCATTTTCTCGGATTGCGTCGTAAACCGAAGAGAGCACCAAGTTTTTATCGATGTTCATCACCACCGGTGTATATTCCGCCAAAACAGTACACATCACGAGAGGACCAATCAACAAATTCATCGATCTAATTAGCTTACCCTTCCGAAATTCAAAACGGACTAAATTGAATCTCAGTTTTTCAATTGCATTTATACAGACATCAAAAATCATCTCTGTGGGATCTCCAGAACGCACAAATTCATAACATCTGTTGTTCTAAAACGATTACCCAAGAACTAAGCCCCGTGCCTATTTGGACATTCTCATTCTCGACGAATTGGGCCGTTAATTCCCCTATTGGGTCGCCCCTATCAACTCTTCCCTGATCCATATAGACCGTGAGGTAGGTCTTTCCAGCGCAAGTCACGCTGAGTGAAACCAAACGAGCATATCAACAAGAGAAGCAGATCGTGGAACATCGCCGAAAAGAGCATAACCAAGTCGATTCGATAGAAAGGTGTTGAAAGTAAAACAGCAAAACCGCGATCTTTAAAGCCATTCATTGAGTACAATTTGCATCGTGCGTGGATCATAGTATGCTTTGCACATCTTTTTGATGAGATTATTGAAACTTGATGGTTGTATTTGTTTTTCAATCTGACGAAGATCGTATCTATAAAAGGCGATCAAGAAGGTAAACTGTTGGTTAAACGAAACTAATTTAATTTATCCGGATCAGAAATGGAGCTGCCCCCCGTGAATTGTTGAGAGGAGTGGTATTGACTGTCATTTAACGATACAGTTACTTTTGCGGAAGAGTGGGCTGTGTGGTATAGGAGTTAAGTGGCCGGAACTACGGATTAAGTAATTAAAAAAGTCATTTAAACTGGGAACCATACTGGACGAGTACCGATTTAATAATGAATTCATGTAACAAGTATGACTACTACCTAACATTATTTTACCGATATGATAAAAATTGCATTCTGCAGAACATTCATCGACATAATCGTTGTCATCGTTGTCAAATTCTAAGTCCTCAACCTGAATATCCAGGCCGTCCATTGGATCAATAAGTGATTGATTGGTTCTAAGGAGTGTATTGAATATAAGCTATCCACATACATTTGCGTTGTACGCATGTATTTGTGATGGTTTTTTATGCTCTGAACACTGCATGCTGTGCGTTTGACTGTCAGCTTTCTTTTGTTTACTTGTTTGTGCGGTTCAAATTCTGCGTTTTCAATATGTCGCGTATTGAAAGGAAGTGAAAATTAAGGTTCTGGACACATGGCTAAGTGAGAAGGGTATTACTATGCGAAAATTGGTGAAGCGGTTTGGAATTCATCATCCGAGTTTTAAAACCATCATTAATAAGTTTGGGGAGCACTATTCTTTGGATGAGCTACCAGGAAGAGGCAGAAAACCCGGTTCTTCCAACCCGAAACTGGAGCAGAAAGTGGTATCTCTAATCACGAAGAACAAATCAATGTCAATACGTGATTTGGCCAAAAAAGCAGGAACGAGTGTCGGAATGATCCAGCGTATCAAGAGGCGAAACCACCTGAAGACCTACAAGAAGCAGAAAATCTCGAAACAAAGTGCAGAACAGAAGAAGCGAGCAGCAACAGGGGCTCGGAAATTGTATTCGTGTCTTTTGCTGCGTCCGGATGCATGCGTTTTGATGGACGATGAGACCTATGTAAAGGAGGACTCAAAAACCCTTCCAGGTCCACAATACTTTACTGCCGTCGTTGGGGAGGATGTGAGCGATGCGGACAGGTCGATTCAAGTGGAGAAATTCGGTCGAAAGGTACTGGTATGGCAAGCAATATGTTCCTGTGGTTTGAAGTCAACCATTTTTTACACTACCGGAACTATAAATGCGGAAATCTATCGATCTGAGTGTCTCCAGAATAGATTGTTGCCTTTATATAAGAAGCATAGTACACCTCCACTGTTTTGGCCGGATTTAGCGTCGGCTCACTATGCCAAAACCACTCTCAATTGGCTTGCGCAAAAGGGTACAGATTTCGTTGAGAAAAATATCAATCCACCAAATTGCCCTCAGCTTCGAACCATCGAACGTTACTGGGCAATCGTGAAGAGGGTCTTCAAGAAGACATGCAAGAGTTCAAAAAAATTTGGACTCAAGCGTCGATTAAATTTCATCTGGTCTTCATTATGTTCAAGTTTAACCTCGTACAATAAAGGATCAATTTTTTGTATGAATAAAATATCGGTTTTCAACATAATTTGAAAGAAAGTTTGTGGATAGCTTATTTTCGATACACTCCTTTCTCTCTTTGCCATTCTTTGCTGGCAACTCATGAACGTAAATGGTGAAGTCATCGCACTAAAATGAAAAGGTACGTGTTAGATAGAGTCCGATTCTGAATTTCGCAAGTGGTAGTAATTCTTTGATTATTTATTTTTTTAGCAACCAGGTGATTGCGGGTTAACGGGTTTATCTGCGACACTTGACTTACTTCCTTAAATGAGCTATTTATAGATATTCCACTGAGCAGGTTTTAGAGACAGATAGTAGCGAATTTTTTAAATTTGCTTCAGTCTAAATAGATGTGCAACCTACTGTCTGGGAGTGCTTTCGCTTGTGACAGTTCATTTTTTGTCACAATAAAATATTTAGTAGAAAGGCCAGTATAGGCTTTAGCCGGAATAAATTGTTATTTTTGTTTGTGCCTATAAGTAAAAATAAATGACTGTCTCCACTATCTACAGTATTTTAGTGATGTTTATTTTACGTTTAGTAGTCCTTTGGTTGATGTCTTTGTAGAAATAATTGGTTTTTGTTTGATTGGTTACTCCGATTGTAATTCATATATTAATTAATAAATAAATAAATAAATTAATTTATTTATTTATTTATTATCAGATTATTTATTTAGATACAGTTTGTTTTCCAATTATATTGCAGGACCAAGTGTTAGGGATTTGTAAAGGCTATGCATGTGATGCAGCTAGTTGTTGGAGTGACTGTGTAAGTTAGTATGAGACATCAACTACACGATAAGACCAGAATACCGAAAATTCGGTAAAAAAATACCGATAACCGCACAAAAGTGCACATACTGAAATTATTGGTAAACATGGATTACTTAAATTTCGGTACTGTTGGTGTCAAGCGAAAAACGTTAATAATTAACTATTTGCAATCGGTTATTTTTACCGAAAATCAAGTATTTTTTTTCTGTTTTGGGTTTTTGGGATGCTATAATAAAAATGTTTAAAGCAAGGTTGTAAGATCTATTTTTTCGGATTTATTCCCCACTAAACGAATCAGAAAAATGTGAACTAGGTCATGAACTAGGCTCATGTGAATTAGGTAATTTATTTCCAAGTAGTTATTTGAGTAAGAGCTACTCAAAAATTAAAGTAGAAAAACAACATATGAAAAGAGTAAGCGGTACACAGTTTTGTTTTATTTGAACTACAGAGTTCAACAAAAATCAATTGAGTTCATTTAAGGTTAACTTGTTACATCCTCAAAGTCTCCTGGTTCTTCTTCTGTCTCCTTAAACATACCACAGAGAGCATTAACTTTGGTGCGCGTCCCGAATAAACAAGTATTTTAAAGGTATTATACCATTTATCGTTTCATAATTATTTAATTTATCTTCCAACAATTATAAACTGAAGATCAAGTGTATCATATCGATGATATATGTTATGGTAAATCAAGATCTTACCATAACACTAATAGGTTGTTAAGTATCGTTACCATACAAAAATTGACTTTTTCTCGAACAAAATTTCCGGTTTATTATACAGTAAATAATTTGTGAAGAATATTTTTTTCTGCAGTTTTACTTTAGGTGGTATCGTTCAATTATGGTTATATCATAAAATATTTTTTTGATCCTAGAGGGTTTGAGCTGTTTAGTGGAATACTTGTAACTATAAATTAGAAGAAAAATTAGTAATCTCCATTTAATTCCAACTACCTTTGCTTATCTTCGACAGATACGCGTATTTCGTCTACAATGTGCAGACTTCTTCAGTGTCTCGTAGTCGAGTTATTAGTACGAGACACTGAAGAAGTCTGCACATTGTAGACGAAATACGCGTATCTGTCGAAGATAAGCAAAGGTAGTTGGAATTAAATGGAGATTACTAATTTTTCTTCTAATTTATAGTTATTTTTTTGATTTTTTTGATTTGTGGTGTCATCAATCGACAATCAAAGGTATATTATAAAGTCAACAATACTGTTCACAAGTGGATTAAAATTCAGTTAGAAAGTAAAATCTACTTAATTAAATTTCAACATACTTTTCAAGTAGACTAATAAAACAGCTCCCTTACCAATACATATTTTAATGATCAGTATTATAACATGAGTCATTCATTTTGTGATAATAAACTAAAAATTACGTATTGTTACAACAGCTTCCTAATTCATTTCTTTCCTTCGTTATATCATACCATTAATGAGCAAGGGATATACTATACGGCACTGGTAATTTCTTGTTTGTGAAATCATTATCATATATAGAATACGCTATTTATGGTTGTTTAAAGTTTGAATGGATTCTTACAGTACACCAGCATTATACACGGATGATACGTATAATGGTGATTACAACATGAAAGGAAAATGTATAATAATGATCAATCAGCTAATGGTAATTTTCTATTCGGGGTGCTGAAACGTGATGTCTGAAATGTTGAAATCAATTCCTCCATATTTCCAGTGATCTACAATTGAATAATAAAAAAAAAAAATTGGAATAAGGTAAATATTTCAATTCTGGATGAATTTGCGAAGGCGGTTCTGCGTCTGTAAACAGACTTTCCAATCGTCAATTTTTCACGAATTACAGCTCAGTTCCTCTATCGACTTTTGCTGTTAGTGTCCTGAATTGAACTATAGCTAGCAACTATTGGCTAGCAAGCGACTATGGGAATGTTTATTTTCACGCACAGAACCGCCTTTACAAATTTCTCCGGAATTTTCATGATAAGCGGATCATGAAAATTCCGGAGTAAATATTTCTGCTCACCCTTCGGGTTGGCTGCCACAAATCTCAGTCTCTACATCTGGTTTCTTTCTATATTATAAAACAAAATTCGAAACTATTTAGCCTGAAGGTGAGGAGGCGGCACAATTGAAATAAGTCCCAAACGTCGCAATGGCGGTAGTGTTGGTTCTCAGATGCAGCGCACAGTGATAACATTTTAAACCAAATTTAGGTAAAAGAATACGTAAACATTTGAAAATCCATTTTACTTAAAAAATAAGTAAAATTTATCGTAATCAGTCGTTAAATTTTACCGAAATTTTAGGTATTACAACCAAAACCTAATTTTCGGTAAAATTAAAACCTAATTTTCGGTAATCGTATCTTAGCGTGTAAGTTACTATTATTGTGTAAAAGTCTTCGCCCTACACCCAAATTAAAATTCACATAATCAGTGTAAAATATCCACTAGAAATTTACTTAAGTTTCATGTGATTCAGAAAGTGGAAAATGCTCTGCAAGATCAAGTGAATCTTATGTATCCAGTGAAATGTAAATTATCAGTCAAGTAGAATTTCTTTTTCTATGTGATAATCATGTATTTATATATATTTGAAAATATCTACAGGCGTTTCCAGTAATAGCTAAGTGAAATATTTTTTCAGTGTATAATTTCGCTCCTGTTATCGTTCCTGTCTTTGCTGCTGTCATCGTTTGTGTTTTATCGTGCCATCATTGCCCAGTACGCAAGAAGTTCGTCCTGAGGCATTCGTTAGGCACTGGTGAGTGACTTAAAATAAAAAAAAATAAAAAGGAAAAAAACAAACGTTTCATCGAAGCGTTCGAACTTTATTGTTCAGATTGTTGTTTTTTTCATCGAGCTGTTTTTAGGTAAGTTGAATGGTAACAAAGGCATGATAAGTTGTTGCTTATAAGAAGTAGCATGAGAGTTTCCTTAGCGGTTCATTGTGTAGTATGCACTCATCGGCAAGCTGTATAAGTGAATGGAAATTGTAAACAAATAAATGTTCTCCGTAGAATTGCTTGAATTCATGGCTGAAAGCTTCAAGTAAATTCTTGGCAATGCTATTTTCAAGTTGGTATTTTACTGGGTGACATAATATACGAATAGCTACATGAAGTTTAATGTAGTTATTATAGTATACATCATCCAGCACAGTAACTTTGAAGATTTTTTATTTTGACAGAAAACATTTATTATTGTGAGAAATGTTGTTATATTAGTGAACAAAAATCATTTGCTCACTACTACATACACTATTTTGGTCGACTCACTGAAATGACTCACGTTAGGGTTAGTTAAGCTAATGTTACTCTAACGCAGACGTCTGAAATCAGCAAATGCCTAACACAATGTTGCCGTATAGCGTAATTTTAGTCGAGAGTTACCCTAACGTGAGAATACTTCTTAGGCTAATGAGTTAACATGTTACTCGATGTTTAGAGTCATGTTACGCTCACTCTCCTTGCTGGGTTATTATGATAACTACACTCAGCAAAATAAACTTTCGATATTCATAAGATTGCATTATGATTATTCCCTGGGCTCTGGCAGAACCTTGAGGTAGTTTAACTTCAACTACCAGGTCCCAGGGCTGGTCTGGTTCTTTACCAATTTGGAAAGAAGCACACTAGTGTTGCCAGATCAGTGATAATGCAGCCCAAAAATGCGTCTGAAAATCCTCCAGTATTTCCTATCGACAAACATTATTATACTGAGATAGTGATCGATGGTCAAGTACAGAATTTGCGAATAGTTGGAATGTTGCACTTGATCATATAAACGCAGTTGAAAAATCTGCATACTTTATTATCACAACCTAGCGCACTTTTGGAAAGCATTATCACAAGGGGAGCCTGTTCCATTATTCATCTCATGATCCATTATTCATAATATTCGGAATTATAGGAGTTTGATATGTGAATGAATTTGTTCCTTTTGTTTTTAAGTTACTTTCAACTTCCAAAAATAAATAACATTAAACTTAAATAAAAAGTTAGAAATCCGATGGTTACGCGTCGATCTTTCGTTTTCAAATTGTGCAAATTGCTATGAGATGAGATGAACATGGAAATGGTAACCCAAGATGCTATGCTTGTATCAAAGCTTTCTACCGTGAGGCGATTTTGTTTACTTCATTCTAGATACCAAGTTTTGAAGAAAAGTGGAGGTCTTACAGTGCGCATCGGCAATTGACGATATACTACGTCATCAAGATGAAGTCCTGTTGAAGAATTTCAAATAAAATTCAAAACAAAGCCCCCGAAACTGGATGAAAAATCCTGTCTGTTTCTAAAAAAACATTACACGGAACGAATGAACTAGTCACAACAGACGCAAGCTAAAAATTAAGATAAGTAATAAATGTATTACCCCTCTCAACATATCAAAAGCTTTTAAGGTACGCATCGACAATGAGCGAATTACCTTGTCATCAAAAAGAAGTTTTGCTGGAGAACACAAAACAAATTTCAAGACCAACCCCCCAAACAAGAAGCAAAATCTCATCTTGAAACGAGAGAACAAGTTCTGAATTATAGTAATATCATAGACTAACTCTAAGACCAGTAGGTCCCATACAAAAACGATTTTTTTCTTGGCTCAGTCAGTACTAGAACATCGTCCCAAGCTCGGTCCCAAGCTCAATAATGCACCCCTTATAATGAACTCACATGAACACACTTTCAAATACTCTGTCAAAATAACACAGCAAATCAAAACAAAGGCGCAAATATGTATAACAAGGTGCTGGCTTCAAGGTGTAATTCGGACCAAGGGGTTCTACAACAGTGAACCAATTTCAAATCGCTAGTTACATATTGATTGTTGGTAATATCAAGCAAAACAGGTATTTTGGAAGATGTCGTTGACAGTTAATCACAAGGTAATAGATTATATCTAGGATTTTTTTTCAAAAGGGCGAATCTAACAATGAGAGCTCTCTCCTTCTCGCTCTCTTTCATTTATTACAACGCCATTATAAATTTTTTTGAGGGATTCTTTAGTACAGATATAAGCACAACAGTGCTGGCTACCATACTCTACAAATAGTTGAATGTAAAACGTAACGCTGAGTGGAATATGAATGAAAGAGAAAGTAATCAAAGAGAGTCTCTCAATTGCAGATTCGTCCAATGAAAAAAAAACTCTAGATATTTGCAAATGATTGATGTATACTCTTTTCCCTACAGCCTTACATGCCAACAATTATCCCCCCTCCCCAATCCTGTGGGTAGTGATGCAATATCATTGTACACTTCTAGTGTGCACTAATAGTGTATCCCGCAAAATTCAAATCCCCATGGGAAGAAACGTTGCGTAGCCCATTCAACTATCCCCTGATGTATTATGTAAGGTTTGAGTTCTTGTACTCATACTGGTGACCTGGCGCCTCGCCCCCTTATACGTCAATAAAATAAAAAAAAAAAAAAAAAAATATTCATAAGATTGCATTATGATTATTTGCTATAAGAAATCAGTATGAGTTTCATAACTTTACCTTATGAAACATAATGATGATGTAAAAATAAAAATATTCAGCAACCGGGATTCGAACCTTGAACGTGGGGGATATGGGTCCAGTTACTTGCCCACTAGAATATATCTACACTTGTAGATAGGAATGCTTAAAGGCGTAGAACAACAACGTCGTGTGAAACAAAATCCGTTCATAAGTCTACCTTATGAAATTCAAAAACATCGTTCATAAGTTGAACCTTATGAAATTCTTAAGATTATTTGGCTGAGTGTACATCATTTTTGTTGAATATAGGAGAAATATAATTGAACCCCTGCCCTTCGGTTCAGAAAGGGGTATGGGCGCGTTCTGTAGAGTTGGTCGCAGCTGATTTCATGTGTGAATAGGCTGCCACATAAACGTTCAAAAATGCCTGAACCAAATGGACAACTTGTAATGTCCACTTGAAGATGCGATGGAGGAACATTGTCCTGATATTCCCAAATGTAGGACGTAGTAAAGTGGTTCTCGTCTTCCGAGTAAACGAGTGTAAACTCATGTAAACACATCACTCATTCCAAAACAACCGACTTGAAAATTTATGGTATGGTCCGCTTGAAGAACTCCCGCTATTCAATTTCTGGAAACTCACTAAAGATAAAGTTGATGGAATTAAGTTTAATGAACCCCTGAATATAATGCTCGATCAGGAAGACGACTACTTAGCTCAAGCGGAAAGTGGTGCCAACAATGGCATGTTATTATTATATTGCGCATTTATATAATATTATGCATTTAACCTCTCTTAACTCCGCAGTTTTCATTTGGGGATTTCAAATAAAAGTGTGGACTTCTATCAAATCAGGTTGGTATCATCTTCCAACATTTTCTGTGAATTACGATAAATGAGAAGTTACCAACAAAGTACCCTGTCAGTTTGAACGTAATTTTCTCTTGCATAATATTGAATAAATTTCTTATGCATAATAGAATAAGATTAGCTCCATCATCCCCCTTTCTGGAATAAGAAGGGGTCCAAACTTCTATCAGACCATACTTCTAACCCGGGAAATACACATTTTGTATTTTAAATGCCAGGATAATTCTCATGTTTATTTGAAATTTGTGTTTCATTTGTATCAGAGGGGTCTCGAACCACCATAGAAAAAATCCTGCCTAAAAAATCCCCACATGCCAAATTTGGTTCCATTTACTTGATTAGTTCTCGAGTTATGAGGAAATTTGTGTTTTAATTGTACGTAAACCAATTTAATTGTACGTAAGACAATTGTGGATTGTCACGTTTTACCAAACACCTCCCCCCCCCTCCCCCCTTACTGCATCATATAATTGATGGACCTTCCCTTATCATATGACATTTCTGTACCGTTTTCTCCAGGCGACGAAACATTTTTGCTGCCTCCAGCCGATGTTTTAAAAAAATTCGCGATATTAATTTATGTCACTCACAATTTCGTTGATTGTAGGCTTATTACTGCATACATATGATGTTTATTATATGGAATGTTTTCTATCCCCGCGTTCGCTCGAACTGTACACACAAACTGTTGGTGGTATGGGGGCCTCAAATTTTGCAGCGGGTGAATGGTTTGCCATTTACCACCTCTGACTCCAATGTTCCTTATCTGTGGAGGCGCTGAAGTGCTTATCACAATTTTCTCTGTGCATTTAGAAAAAAATTGAAGCATTCATAATTCTTACTATATTTGCTGAGCTGGATGCAAACTATAATGATCATTTATTGGGTTACATTGTTAAATCTTCTGTCAGCTTAATTCAAATCGCATCAGAAAACTAGAAAATAAAATTAATCACTATAACTCAGCCATACGATACTCAATAGGAGTCTTATTTTCTTGAGAAAAAAAACAATATATATAAATCTAGTGTACCGAATCATTAGGGCCTATCTGCAATGATAGACTAGAGTCATCTCGAGTCTATAGCGCAGATTCGATAATATCAAATTCTCATAGTGCATTGGCTGACCACTGAAATTTTAAACACAATAATAAATGGCATAGCGTGAGACGGTCTCACAACGGTTGGGAGCCCCTGTTATGGTAAACCATAGGAATAGGGATTCACAAGCTTTTCTTTCCAAGGTCTTTCATTTGCTACTTAGAATCTCCCGGATAATCTTACCTTTTTTCATATTTGGTGGCAAGGCGAGCAATACAATAATAAAACGGCGGAACACGAGGATTTTCTTAACACCATAAGTCTAAGCACAATAGTTAGGGTTTAGAGGCCATACAAAGATTTTTATTTAAGACGCGTCATTTAAAAGGACTTGATTTTCTGGGCTGAGCTCACCGTTGCGGCCGTTGCAGGAACCGTTGGCATGCTTTTGATCTCGTTCGCAGTCTCGTCAATCCTCTACTTCCGGCTTTGATGATTCCAACAGGGAAGCTCGGTTTCACAGTGCACATAGTTAACCGTCGAGTAATACAAAGGCTTCCATTGTAATGGCCGTGGTTACGATTGTCCGTGGAAGAGAATAGTTGGACTATCTGAATGTATTTATAGGATCCACCATGTTGTAGCATAATCGGGATACCTCCTCCACCCCCTCGACGATAAACTAACGAAGTTGACGATGTCGACGATCAATGAGGTATATACAGGTGGTGAAAAGCAGGGTGTTTGTCGGTATTAGTAACGAAAAATGGGTAAACAATCCATGATTTCGGGTAGTGACGTAAAACTCCCAAAACAAGCGAGTGATAACAAAGCAAGTTAAGTTTTTTTCCGCATCTTTTTAGCGCACAAAAAGGCATTTTTCAGCTGAAACCTTTTAATAACTATACCAATTGCCGAAAATAAACATTCCATCTTGTGATTTGCTGCTGTTGTAAATTGTTGTTTTTGGAGATCTACGTCAAGCATGTTTACAAAAACAGGCTGCGCATCATCTCACGAACACAATGAGAGTATTTTGCATTACACTAATACAACTTAAAGACATCTTCTCCACCTGTTTAGACCTCATTGGACGACGATGACCA